>OY747720.1:12965909-12975909 GCA_963556495.2 Valencia hispanica | reverse complement strand
GAATGAGTTTTTTTCCTCCTCTTCTCAGTCAAAGCAGAGAGAGAGACCTTTCGCCACGGTAGCCATTTTCAATTACGCTCCGCACCGCTGTCTTTGATATACAAAAGTGCTGTAGCGGAGAGGGGCTGTATCAAATAAACAAATGTGTGTACACAAGATAACAGAGGGAACTTGCGGATAATATTCGGTTTGCCATGAAGAAGTCAAAGTTATTCCACATTTAAAAATGCGCAGATTAAACAAACTTTATGCATGTGTGCTGAAAGTACACAACACAGTACACATGCAGGGAGGAACTCAAAACTAAAATGTTGTGGATGACATGCATTTGCACACATCTGGGTGAGGATAAAGCACATATTGTACCTCTCTTACCCCCTCACACCTCTCCCACATATCAGCTCTTCTCACCCAGCAGGGGGACCCACTTGGCAGTGCCATCTCCCAGTGAGGGAGACCACTGGAGGTATGCGAGGCCGGGGGCCAGAGATTACCAAGCGGTTGAAGATTGATCCTGGAAAAAACTGGATGTGGCATTCTCCAACCCCCTGACCTCTAATCCTTCAGACATCAGCCTCTGTTGTTTGGTTTGATTTACTTTAGGGCAGAGGTTGTGTGGGCTGAGGAGGATGAGGATGCTGGGAAGGTAGAGGGGGTCCTAAGGTGACCTTATCACTTACAAGCGTCTGGTGCAGGTAGGTAACATCCAAGTTCTGCGCTGTGACAACCCTTTCAGACATGGGGAGAGCCTAAGGCCTCTCCTCTACAGAAAGATCCACCAAGAGTACTTTCATTTTCCTATTTAACACATTTTATGGGATTTTATATAATAAAACAACACAAAGCAGTACATAATTGTACAATGGAAGGATATATATGGTTCTCAACATTTTTTACAAATGAAAAAACATGTGTAGGTGTGTTAAGCATTTGTATTTATCCCCCTTTAGTCTAATACCCTGGAAAAGAAAGTGCAACCAATTGTCCACTTTGTGAATAAATCTCAGGACAAATACAGATGTCCTGTGAAGGCTTTAAATGTTTGTTGGACAAGCGGAGAGAAATAGCATCATCGTGGAGACCAAGAACCCCAGTAGATAGGTCAAGGATAAGGTTGTAGAGAAGTTTAAAGCAGAATTAGGTTATAAAATAAAATCCCAAACTTTGAACATCCCACAAATCACTGTTCAATCTATCATCTGAAAATACAAACAGTGTGGAACAGTTACATACCTACCAAAACATGGCATCCCAGCTAAACTGGGAGACTGGGAAAGAGGAGCATTGGTTTGAGCAGCAGCCTGAAGGAGCTGCAGAGAACCACAGCTGAGGCAAGAGAATGGGATCCATGAAGAGACACACCAAACATGTGGAAGAGGGAGATTTGGTCAGATGAGACTGAAAATGTAACTTTTGGCACACTGCACTTTGTTGAAAGAAAAAATAACACCGCACATAACCCTGAACTCAGGATCCACACAGTGAAAAGTGGTGGTGGCAGCATCATGCTGTAGGGGTATTTTTCTTCAACAGGAACAGGGAAGCTGGTCAGAGCTGATAAGGAAATAGATTGAGCAAAACACAGGGCAATCCAGGGAGAAGACCTGCTAAAAGCTGCAAAAGACTTAAGTCTAAACCAGAGATTTATTTGCCAACTACATCAATGTATGTGTGTGTTGGAATCGGCCAGTCAAAGTCTAGAGCTAAATTAAATTTTGAATCTGTGGTAATACTAAAAATCGGGACAGAGGCTCTCCATCCAATCTTACTGAGCTAGAGGTATTTTGGAAAAGCAGAGGCAAAGCATGTATATCAGGGGTGCCCAACTCCCCTTAACTGAGGTATAAATACCTCTACAAGGAACTGTACAAAGATATGAGCTGTTGGACATCAACATAGTCCTTTAAATACAGGAAAACACTTGAAAGGCCTAAAGTAATCCAAACACACCCAATACACAATGAAGAGCTGTGCAAACACCTGTACAAATAAACCTGAACACATACTGGGCCTGGTATACAAAGACCATGCACAACACAAACAACATGTAACTGGAGAGTGACAGCAAACTGAAACTTGAGACAATCAGGACAACACATGATGATGTTAATAAGCCTAATTCTAGCCAATACACGATAAGTTGAGAGAAAAAACACTCCATTCAACCAGGGAACCGGCATGACACAGAGGTGTTATAAAATCCTGCAATTTTATGCGAAAGTAGAATACCAGCAAGCAACCTTTAGCTAAAAATATGTAAAGTTCAGCAGAAGTAATTTGCAACCTTCACAAAGATGGGTGGTACCTGGTAAACATCCTTGAAACAGGTTTCTCATGCTTAGAAATAGGATCTTGAGGCAAAGTTTTTCAGAGTGTAAGATTCTGTGAAATCTGTTGCCAGCTTAGTATATCATGCCTCTCATACCCTCTATTCTTTTCCCAAACACTAACCAACACACCCCGGCCCTCCGCCTCTCCCCACGCCGAGCTTCCATCCAGCCCAGCCAGGGAGAGGAGTGGAGATAGGCCCAGTCGCTAAAGCTGTCTTTTCAGCCCCTGCTCCCGCTCGGTCTATCTGAGATACACAGCAAGCGGAGGTGTCGCTTTTCTGCTGGCATTTCGGACAGTATCTACTTATAGACGAGAGAAAAGGAGAAAAGAAAAACAGAAGGGGTATTATCAGGGAGGGATGAGAGCAGCAAAGGCATTTTGTCTTTTTATTCCCCTCCTAAGCCCTGGGCTTTGCTCCCAATCCGATTGGTCGATACGGCCAAGGATGTAAATGAAATGCAAAGAGGAATAAGGCTGGCTTCCCATCTCCAGTGTGCCCCCCCCCCCTTCTCCCCCAAGTCTCCCTCCTCTTCTTCTTCGTTTCACTCTGTCTTGCACTCTAGTTGTTTACCGTGTTGTTTTTCTGTCTCCCCATTCACAGACATGCAGCCGCCCCTGTTTCCGTCTCACCCTCCTCACTCTGCCATGCCAAACCCCCACCACCACCTCTCTCCACCCTGCTCACTGCATCCCTGTTCACTCTTTGGCTTGGGCTCGCAGCTCTTATCTCTTCAGACGCCCCACATTCCAGCATTGCTGTGGCTCCCTGCCTGCATCCCTGGTCACGGCGATTCCACGGGTTCCCACAATCCTCGGCAGCTTGCTGATTTAGGGTGGGCAAGTGACTCTCAGAAACAGGGGAGAAGGGAGGTACAGACGGGTGAGAGGAGAGGCAGAGAAGGTGGACAGGAACAAAGTATAAAATTATCATTTCACACTGTTATTTTCTTCTAGTGTCAAATCAGCTCTTTTTCAAAGTCAAACGCTAATAAAAGAGAACAGAAATATACAAAAACTAAGTCTTTATTAAAATATTTTAATCTTCAGACAGCTTTTTGAGGCGCAAAATAATTTGTGCAACAGCAGGTCAAATCTCATCATCCAATCACTTGACAGGCACTAAACAGGCCTGCAAGGAGAAACGGCAGATTACATCCAGAGAAAACCTCTCGTACTCACTGTCCTTCGCTTTTCAGTCGTATCTCGAACAGCAGGCTTCTTCAGCGGCGTCACACAAAGCTTGGAGAAAAAAAATGCAGCGCTGACCTCTATGTGATTAATTTTAATGGCTTGCAGCTATAATGAACACAAACATTAAGCATAAACAGTGTTTGACTGAGGTGTTGGATCCTTAGACCTTGTGAGAAGTCAGAGAGGTTCCCATACTCTGCTGTGTGGATGTTAGTGATGACTCAAAATTAGTCGCTTTTAGTGTAACTGACGTGTTTAAAAGTGAAGTCAGCAGAAGAACCAAGAACATTTCTGTAGTTAATTCTGGCTGCAAAAGAAACAAAAGAGCAAGACTTTATTAGATATCAGGAAGGAAAAACAACTGAGTTGGTCTCTTTCATCATTTTGATCCTTCTAATCTCTGTCATGAAACACATTTTAAATTGTTGGAAGCCTTTTTGAACTCTCAGCTTTGGGTGATGTTTTAGCGTTGCTAACTGCTAGTATAATATGCTACAGACAGTCTTAAACACAGAAGTGTCGACGGTGTATGCAGAAGCGGTTCTGGATATGGGCGACCTGGGCGGTTGCCCAGGGCAGCATCAGGAAGGGTGGGCAGCAAAATGGGTAAAAAATAGTTTTTAAATGATTAAAAAATATATTTTCTTTTTTCCCCGGAGCGCGGCGCCCCAGCGCCAAGCCTGTGTATGCCTCTTTTGCAAAACAGTCACAGATCAGTTTTCTAACCCTGAGCTGGTGAACTTTGTGCATGCCAGTAAACTCTCAGAAATATACACAAATTTGGGGACTGGTCTGATAATTGCAGTTACTCTTCCTGTAAGTGTTGTTGAAGCTAAGATGACCTTTTCAAGCTGAAACTGATGTAGACATATCTGAGGTCCACTATGTCTGAGGTACGCCTCAGTGGCCTTGCCATCATCAGCATCAAAAATGTTTGCAAATGAAGTCTCCAAGCTAACCCTGAGGGTGTTCGCCCAAGACACCAAACAGATTAAGACCGCCCCTGGGTGTATGACTACCTTGAACATACAGCGACCTCTCCGCCATATTGTGAGTGGTATTGATGTTGAAATACAAAAAGCCTCCCAGCCTCCTCCCACGGTCCAAAAATACGCATGTCTGGATATATATACTACCTGAAATTGCACTGGCTTAAATGAATAAGTCACTAACAGGGTTCTGTAGCACTTAGCATGCTGAGGAGGTAATGTCATCAGGTGTGATGGAGCAAAGACATCTAAAACTTGAAGGACAGTGAGCTCTGAGAAACAGGACTGAGAACCACTGTATTAGTTTATAAAACAATGAGTCATCAAAATCAGTTAAAAGAAATAAAACATTTTTATTCATTAGAAAAAAACGTTTCCAGTCACACACATTTTACCACTCACAGTATAGCAGACAAACTGACGCCTCTTCTGGGGCGTCTACTTTTATTCCTGTATATTTCAAGCCTGTAATCATTTGTCTTTTTTTTGTAATAATAGCAAACCCCTGTTTTACAGCAACTGCTTTTTCACACAGCGATGTGACATCACCTCTGGTGTCAATATAAACAATTAATGACTCCTCATGGCAGGAAGGCTAGTAGAAAAACAAATGTTCTTATGTCTTTTTACACTTCTTATACAGAGATCAGTCAGCTACAACTTGTATCGGCAGGTCAAAGCTTTACAAAAACTAGAGTGTGGAAACGGACACAAAATCCATCAGATCTCTAAAAACACATTCAGGGTTTCAAACAAAATGGACAAATTTTGTTTGTTTTCCATCCTCTCTCTATGTTACCTTGAATAAAAGTAGACTATCTCACTGTTGATGTGTGTCCCTGGAGTTAGCATGAGTGCACCTCTGTAATGATGAAAACATACTGCCTTTCATTGAACCAATCTGTCTATCAAATTTGTTTACGTGCTTCTCTGGCAGCTAAAAAAGCTTGAGTGCAGATTTAAGCATGTATACACACAAAAATCAACACGCATGCACACAGAAACACACCTCTAAAAGGGTCTCTGGCATTGTGACATTTCATATTTCATTTAAATCCAGAAGGGATTATAGCCCCCCCTGTTAGGAAGGAAAAGATAAAAAAAAAACACTTATTGAATCCATTAGTTTTAAATATTTAAAGGACCATCGAAGACAAACCAATGGAGGGATAGAGAGGGCTGTGTGTAGGGCTTGTAATGTGTACTGAACACTGCATGGCATGGCATGGTGTAAGTCTGCCCTAGATTAAACAGCCATTTTAATCCCCCATTTCTGCCCCTAAAATTGGGTTTCCCTCAATCTCGGCCTTGGCATCCTAATGTGACAAAAAGAAAACTAGAGCAGAAGCCGAGGCAATATAATCTGCACGTTAAAAGCTCTGAGAGCAGAACAGCAGAGGGAAAAAAAGAGATGTAAAGATGAAAAAAAAGCAACAGAATGGGTTCAGGCATTGATTGAGGTCAGAAAGGCTTCGACAAGTACAGCTTCTTTTCTCTTTTGGTCAGATGTAAACAGTTATTATAGGGAATGTGAGTGTGAGCTCTTATCCCAAAGTTCTGTTTAAAATTAGAAAAATTGTTAACCATCAGGATTTCTCAGATTTAACACACCTTACAAAGGTCTTAAGCCACACTGCCCGTCTTTACAATGTGTTTCTGGAGGTCAAATATTATTGAGCCAGTTTTCAAGACCTTCTGCAGAATTTTGCCTCCTTTTCACTCCAGTTTAAACTGAATATGTTCCCATTTTTTATGTGTTCAGAAATTAAGCTTATATTGTTTCATGTTTTTCCACCATCTTCACTCTGATATCCCTAAATAAAATTGTGTGAAACCACTTGTCTTCAGAATATACTTTATTACTGAATAGATATTAAATAGCATTTTATTTTCAGTACAAGGAAAACTGTTCTGTGAAGGCCTCAGAGGTTTGTTAGAGATGATTAGTAAACAGCAACACGGAGCACCTGAGCATTTATAAGAGAAGCAGCCAAGAAGCCCGTGGTAACTCTGGAGGAGCAGCAGAGACCTATAGCTCTGCAGGGGCAATCTCCATAAGAAGGCAAAGTTGGACACAAGCCATGTACCAGACAGCATGCATGCAGAGAAAGGTGCTCTATTCATGGGACCAAAATAAAACCTTCTGGTTGGGCAGCTGTGCTCAGTCTGAACAGTAGTTGTCTTGCAATGTCGATGTGCCCATGGGCAAGGCATGTAACTGCAATTTGCCTACAAATCTGTACGAATGTATGTGAATAACTTGTTGACATAGTCCCTGAGTTCAATACATTTACATCTAAAATCAACACTGCACATGACCCTAAACCTGCCATTCTTCTTTTGAAATGGGGTAGTGGCAGTGTCATGCTGTGGGGATTCTTTTCTTCAGCAAGGACAGGGAAGCTGGTCAGAGTTGACAAGACTAAATGGAGGAAATTGTGTAAAAATGCACATGACATTTGAAAACCATGTTATCAATTCCTTCTTATTCACTATTTTGCACTACCGTGTGTTTATTTGTCACATAACAGCCCAGTAAAATTTCTAAATATCTGTGGTTGTAATGTGAAAACTTCAAGAGGTATGAATGTTTTTGGTGTTTACACTTTAGGACAGTATTTTACCTCCAGTTAGTTGAATCATCTTCGATATTTTGTAGATAAAACTAAACAATTTTTCCCCCATGAAGAACAAATCTGAAAAACTCCTATATCACAAAATGCAACACTGAATGTAAAAAAATGTAGCATAGAAGATCTGTCGAAATACGTGAAGTGAGGAATGGTTTAAGGCTTTACTATAACTCCCACAGCAGTGCACTTGGGTCGGGTTTAGAGCAAGCTCTTGGTGTCTCAGCTCAATGTGGGTTTTCCAGGACTCCATCATGGAGTTTGCTTTGGGCTTTGGCGTAGCCTGTCTCTCTCCTTGAGCAGGTGGGAAACAGCTGAGCGTATGGCTGCCGCCTGGGGATCGGTGGGGTCTTTCTCCAGGTAGAGACTAAAGTGCTGAATGCTGCAGGTCAGCAGGTGGGCTGGGCTGTAGCCCCGGTGACCCGAGCGGAGCAGCCTCTCACATGCCAGAGCAAGGTTCTTGTCCCAGTTTGGAGGGTACTGGGACTGGGCCCCGACAATTTCTGTATATAGCTGTATGCAACAGAGAAGTATGTAAAACTAATGCAAACACAATTTTTGTGTATGTCTTTTGTCCGATGCGCATTTAATAAGGTCAGACTCACAGTGAAAGACAGCTCAAAGAGACGCGCTTTCCCCTCTCCCTGCGTCCTCTCTGCCAGGTCAAACAGAAAGAAAGCCGTCTTCATCCTGAAACAAAGCACGCAGGCTCAGGGCTAAGTGCTGGATGGATGAGTCATGCAGATCCACACTCTCAAATGCACCACTACGATGGAGTGATTTATGTAGATGCAGCCACCAAACAGAATGTACATGTAGATGCTCTACCACACAAGACTGGTTTATGGAGATGTTTTCGGGGCCCAGCATGCATCGTGACACAGCTTTTTATTTGCACTATACAGGGACATCCATATATTCTGTGAAATGTTTAAACATACCTCGCTTGCCACATCTCCTCGTTAGCAACGCGCTCCCAAGATGTAGGATGAAAACTGTTCAAAGTCAAGCAAATATACTTTATTTAAAGCAGCTTCAGGCACAAGTTTATGCACAATTCCTTTAACTATAAATGATAAGTTCACAGGTTTTCATAATGCATCAACATGAAATGACTGAGCAACAATACCGGCTAACACAATAGACATGCGGTTACACCACATTTGCCTTTCTTCGCTTTCCCGAGTCCAAAAGCTTGACCTCTCCTTCAAAAGAATATTTTAGCAGCGAGGTCTCTCAGCTAATATTTGGCTCGTGGGCATCTGTGGACACGCTTGTCGTGAGGGCGCGGGAAATAATGTCACAGTATTCAGCCGTGGATATGTGAGTAAAAGAAGGGCTGCTGGCAATGGCAACAGAATATGGAGCTTTGACTAATTCCAGTTTTGACACAGTTATTGACAAAATGCAATACGAAACTCATTATTTTTCATCTTTAGTCTCATTTCAAATGGCTGAGGGCCTAATGTCTTGCACAGGTTGAATTCACAAAGAGGAGGATCGCAGCATGGAGAGCAGGGAATGAAGTCAATCTGAGGAAACCTTGTATGAGTCTGAGGAAGGGAGACCGCAGAGAGAAAAAGTAGAAAGCGGATTTATTTGTTATTGTCATCAGCAGCACTGAAAAAACTACACCTTGCTAATATTTATATATAAATATGCCTCGGCACAGGTCGGTGCGGTTCGGCACGCTATTTTGTCTGTTTACATTGTAAAAGGGCCCATAAAACCGACCCGTACCGCTCCAGTCCTGGGCCTTCAGTTGTAGATCAACAGGACACGGTTACGGTACGGTTAGGGTGGAGCTACTGCGTCACACAACACAGTCCATTGGTTGGGGGACAGAAATGCATCACTGCTTGCGACGAGCACGAGACGTCCTAGTGCGTCAGGTTTGTCGTCGCACTAGTATGACGCTATGCTAGGCGTTTAAGTTTAACCCCGCCTGCTTAGTGAATCCAACTGGCGGTGAAAACGCTCCCCTGAATATACCGGAGCATAAAAATAGGTTACCGAACCACACAGGGCTGTGCCATAACCCTCAGTGGAAACGATGGAATAGAGTGATTCAGCAATGCCCCTCCCTCATCTGCTGCTGTGCACTACTGGTCAGCTGGTTGAAGGAAGGCTTCATTACGTTTATCTTACACAAAAGAAAGACAAATTTGGTGGTTTGGAAACATATAAAAATGAATTAATTATATACAGATTGATATATGTTAAGCCATTATTTCTGTTAATTTAGATGATTACTCGTGAAAAACCCAAAACTTTACTTCGTAGGAAATTAGAAAATGGCTAATAAAAAAATACTTCAACACAGAAATGTTGGCACACTGTAAACTGTCTCCATGTACTGTACAGTATATGTGTTCAATAAATGGCTGGAGCTACTTTTACATGAATTACTGCATCCATGCATTGTGGCATGGAGGCAGTCCGCCTGTGGCTCGGCAGAGGCAACCCACGACCTCCAGCTCCTCTCCATTGTTGGCTCTGGTGTCTCTCATCTTCCTCTTGACAATAATCCATAGATTCTTTGTGGGGTTCAGGTAAGATCAGCTTGCTAGCCGGTCAAGCTCAGCTAATTAAATCAGGTATTGGTACCTTTGGCAGTGTTAGCAGGTGCCATGTCCTGCTGGTCAAGGAAAGGAACATCTCCATAATGCTTGTGAGCACGGGGAAGCATAATGTGCTCTGAGATTTAGTGGAAAACGGCTGGACTACACACTGGACATCAGGTAACTTGCATTCTGTTTCTTCATCTGATCGAAAGTCATTTTCTCTATCTGAGAAAAGGACTTTGAACCAAGAAGTAGCATTTCTGTCCTTCTTTTCCTTACCCCAGTTAAACAATTT
>OY747720.1:12863409-12960909 GCA_963556495.2 Valencia hispanica | reverse complement strand
TCTACAGGGTAAAAATTAATAGTGAACTCTGAAAGGAAGTTTTGAATCCTGACTTTGCTTTTACTTTAACTCCTCATTTCACTACCCCGAAACAAATTTTAGAAATTACTGTTTTATCTGGATTACATCTAATGAAATCAATATAACCCTGCTTTACCATTTGAAGACAGCACCCACACATGTTTGTTTGCCTCAAAAGTCAATGACAACAGGTTTATGTATTCAAACTTTGTAAAATGTTTACCTGTGGTTGGTGCGTCCCATTTGTCCCAGCAGAGCTAAAGTGAAGACCCAGCCGGTGGTCTTCCACAGCCCGCCATGTCCCAACCACCTCTCCAGCTTACGGTGAGTGTGACTCAAACCGAGGCCGGCCAGCACACATACTGCAGCATCGCTCTGGAGCCAAAAACGCTCCACCTGCAGGAAGTTAAACACATACATGTAAAATATATACATACTCATAACAGGAAGACTACTTTTATTTCGTTTTGAACACACAAACTGCTTAGGCGGCTGATATCTTTTCGATAGGAATGTTGAAGAGAAATGTGTTGCAGCATACCACTCCAAGCAGCAAAGGTCTGCTAATGTCCAGGTTAGCTCTCCAAGCAAAAAATAGAGAGTAGACAAGCAGCATTGCAGTCAACAGCCAGGAAACTAAGCAGCAGGTCCTAAAAAGGAAACAACACTGATTATACAAGAATCAGATATTTCATTTGCTTTTAATTCCAAGTAATTTATATTCAGATACAGTGCAAAGTATTCCCTTTTTACTCTTTTTGTCACATTATACCCACAAACTAGAAAGTATTTTACTATGATTTCTGAACACAAAAAGAGCTTCGTTTTGACGATACGTTTTGAAAAAATATTTACAAATCGAAATCTGAAACGATTTTTATACGTTACATTTTTTAAATAAAATCTGTCAAAAGAAGATTGGTGAAAAAGCAACTTTATAAATACCCAAAAAACACAACAGACGGGTCAGGAAGAAAGCTGTGGAGAGGTTTGAAGCAGGACTCAGTTATAAAGCAATATCTCAAGCTTCAAACATCTCAAAGAGCACTGTTCAATGAATCTTCTTTAAATGGACAGAGTTTGGCATTGGGACGCCATGTGGAGACACAGCAAATATATGGAAGGCACTGATCAGACAAGATTTAAACAGAACCTTTTGGCTTATGTGTAAAAAAAAGTGTAGAGAACATGTGACACTGCACATCCCTCTTAACACACTCCTGGTGAAACATGGGGGTAGCATCATCATCCTGTGGGACCGTTTTTCTTCAGCAGAGAAGGGAAGCTGTTCAGAGATGAAGGGAAGACGACAGGAGTTAAGAAAGATGAAAGAAAATAAAACCTCTTAAAGGCTGCAACAGACTTGGGTTTGGGGTGAAGGTTCACCTTCCAGCAGGGCTACAACTCTAAACAATATACAGCTAGACGTACAATGGCATAGCTTAGTATTCATGTGTTAGAATGGCCCAGTCAAAGCCTGGGCGTAATTAAGCTCAAACTGAAAATGTGACTCTCCATCCAAGCTGACTGAGCTCAAGACATGCAAAGCTGGTACAGACAAACAGACTTGCAGCTGTAAGCAAAATGAGGTACAACTAAGTACTGAGTGAACTCAAATGTAGGCCACACTTTTCAGATTTTGTTTATTTAAAAAAAGTCAAAATCATGAATCTTTTGTAATTCCACTTCACAACAATTCACTCATTTTTATTGCTCATCTTAATGAAACACAATGCATGTACTATTCAGTATGATATTTATATGCCCAATGTATCATATTTCCTTGTTAAAACATACTTGTGTTGAAACGTGTTAAATTATTAATACTAACAAGGTGCTTGCGTGTGTTAGCCAGCTAAGAGTTACACGACTGACTTTCTAATGTAGACTGAGTCATAAAGAGCTGCTGCCAGCCTCTGAATCACAAACTCATTACAGTAAAGCTGTAAAATATACTTACAGAGTACTAAAAAAACATCATCATTTGAACCTAGAAAGACTCTTCTCAGTCAGAGTAAGTTCCCCAGAAAACAGATGTTGATGGTGTTTAATACATGAAAGGATTTGTAATCATGATTTCCTTATATCTCTACAGATTAAAGATTTATTATTGAGTTTAGAAAAATAATTATTGCAAAACAACTCTTGGTGTTGTAATACAGCACGACTTTAAATTTGTGTTGCTTCCCTGTGGCACTTCGAGGGTTGACCTTGGTCTTCTTCATGTGTTTGTGTGCGTGGTTTATTAAAGTGCACCTCAGGAGAGGGGGAAGCTGGGAACGGCTGGTGCCCTGCAGAGCTTCAGGGCGGCACCAGGCTTTATCAGCACCACCCCACAGACCCCAGCAAAGCCACCCCTGTGATAAATTACTGATCCCACTGCCACATAAACATAGTGACTTACTGGCACACGCGAGCATGTTTGAAAATCCAAAATAAATATCAACCCCTCTCGATCTGAATGTGGAGCGTCGTGACAGCTTGACAGCGAGGTGCCTCAGCTTCGTTTTGTGTTCTCTTTTTTCACGATCATCGTTTTGTCAGTGGTTTTGTTAGCCATCTTTCTCTCCAGGGGATTATATTTTTCTTCACTGGGTGGTGGTGGGGGGGTAGAAGCGGCTGCAGAGTGTTGCGTGCTGCCATCTTGCTCATCCTACCTGTCCCACGAGGAGAAGAGAAGGCCTATTCCTGCCAGAACCAAAACGGGAGGAGAGAGATCCGACAAGCAGTGGTCCAGCTGGGCCCTGCACACACAAAACACACACACGTACGGATACATAGCATGTGATGGACACCAAAGACAAGCTCAATTACTCTTCATGATGCTGAAGTCAAGGACAGCAATTATCAAATGCCCTGCTTCCCTTATGAAAACAAACTCTCTGGACTGTATGCTTCTTTCAATCGGATTGACAGATACCAATGACTGTGTCATCCGTCCCCGCCAACCCTGTCCTCTCCTCACAGTGCCTGTCATTCACAAAGCGCTTGCTCAGTGCAGAGAGATAGTTCCCTGCCTCTTCCTTAATACCCATCTCTATTTGACAGCTTATTGAGTCTCTATATCTCCCAATGAACACTGTGTGTGATGTGCTCATGAGCCTGTGTCTGTGTGAGTGTGTGTCAACTTCTCCGGCGGGTTTATGTCTCCGGAGCGACATGCCTGTCATGTTCTTCTCTTTTCTCCATATTGAAGGTGTGTGTGTCCGTCAAGCAGCAGGGGTGACGGGAAGGGGTGGGTGGCTGGCAGAGGGGGTCTGGTGGTGGGGGGTCCTAAGATGAACATGCAACCCCCCCACCCTCTCATGTCCCATCAGTTGGAGAAAGATAGCAGCAGTAGGATGACTGTAGTGGTGGCAGAGAGCAAAGCGAGGATATTTACTAGTGGGGAAAAAATAAAATTTCTCCAGCTCTGCTGCAGTGTTTGTCATCACAGCTTGTCACGGTTCACCGCAAGAGCTGAGTGATCAGTTCAAACTGCAAGAGAAACAGAACACAGCGTTTTTGGCCCTCTAAGCAGGTTCAGCTCTTTGATGGGAAGAGAGTGGAACAGGAAGAACAAAAGCTGCCAGATTGAGCAGGGAAGGAAGAAGGGACTCTTGGCTCTCTCAGAAGATTGGCGTGTCTGCAGTTAAACCTGAGTAAACCACCACAACCATAAAGCACTGAGTGGCTGCGTCCTCCATCTTCAGACCGAAATGTGCTCTCAGTGTGTCTGAGATCAAAGCCCACACTTTACTTTGCAGCCTCTCTTTTGCTACATTTTACAAACAAAAGTCACTCAATTCATATATTCATAGCTGCAAGTCCTTTGGGGTACGTCTCAACCTGCTTTGCACATCTACAGAAATTTTTACCCATTCTGCTTGCAAAATAGCCCAAGACCGGTCAGATTATATGGAGAACGTTTGAAAAGAGTTTCTTATGCCTGGCATCATTTTCTCAATTGGAATAAGGTCTGTGCTTTGACTGGGCCATTCTAAAACATGATGGTGGGTGGGCGAATCTCTGCCTCAAGCTAAAATATTTTGCTGCTGCAATCGTCCTGGATTGCCCAGTATTTAGTGCCAGGCTTCACTGTCCCTGCAAAAGAAAAAATATCCCCACTGCATGATGCTACCATCACCATGCTTCACTATGGAGATAGTGTGTTGAGGGTGATAATTGCCACATTTTCATGAAGGCCAGATTAGTAGTGAGCATGACTAAAATCTTCCACCTGAGCTGTGGATCTCTGCATCTCAGAGGCCCATGTGCCTCTTAGATGTGTCCCTAGATTGTAAAGTACTCTGTAGGATGTTCAAAGATTAGAATATTGTTGTTTTTAACCTAATCCCGCTTTAATCTTCTCCACAACTTTATCACTGATCTGTCTGATGTGTTCCTTGGTCTTCATGATGTTGTTTGTTCACTGATGTTCTCTAACCTGTAAGACCTTCACAGAACAGCAGTTCTTGTGCTGAGATTAAACACACACACATATTTCGTGTCTCTTTGACCAAATAGCTCGATCTTTATTGTCTCTAACAAAAAATGTTCCTCCAGAAGGCATCAGGCTTGTCCATGTGGGCAACTGCTCGTCTTTTCAGCTCTACGGTGCCAGTTTTGGCACTGAGCTTTGGGCTGAAATTTGGGAAACGTGATAGTAATCCCAAAACTAAATCAAAACTGGTTTTCCAAAGGATAAAGCTAAGGCTAACACTGACATTCTGGAGTAACTTTGACAAAAACACAATTAAATAGTTATGGACTATGCATAAAAGCTGGGTTTATCCCACATATGTATAATTTTGACTTGAAAAATCAACAATAAATATAAACCTAATCCATGAAGTTGTTTGTCTTCCCTGTAATAAGAAGAACTGAATTAAATTAATTAATTTTAATGTGACTTTAATGCTCAAGTTGATGACTGAACCTCACCAGAATTGTACCTCTTTTAAAAAGTAATATAAATGAATTAAATAAGGGTTTCTCAATTAAGAGCAAGTCTCGTGAATTAGTTATGTGAACTAATTTTAACACTGAAAATTCAAGAGGAAGACAGACTTTTCATTTTGCAGTAAGTCTTATTAAAGTGCAACTAAACCCCCTACCAGTGTCCAACTCCACCCACACTTCCTGTTTGACAAATGCGCCAAAAGGAGGTGTTGCCTGGCAGACCGAGGGACGGCGAGGGGAGAGGGCTGGGCGGCGTCAACACTCTCTTGTTATTCCAAATCCAACTCGCTACTGAGGCGTGGCCGGCCGAGATTCGGCTGCTTTTATACCCCACAGCGGACAGTGCAGCTGACATCATCGTTCATAGCTCACTGCAGAGCCAATGGGGATGGCTGATTCAAATTAAAGTGTAGTGTAGAGATTGAACCTGAAGAGGGAGCCACACTGACGGTTTTTGGTAAAAAATTTATATTTTTACTAAAATGTACTAAAATACCAAGAATAATGACTGGGCATGTAGACATCACTATTAGACATTCATTCATACATTTTATCAGCAAAATAAAGCTGATTTGGGCTTTAGTTGCACTTTAAGGTTGATGTGAACAACCTGCAAATATTGCTTTAAAAAACCGGCAAATATGTGATGTCATTTGACATTTAGGGTAAGATTGATAAACTCACTGCAGCATTGCACTCAGACTCACAGAGGCCTCTCCCTTTGCCTATAAAAAACAGAAATACAGATGAAAAAATATGAAGGGCAAAATTATCCAGATATTCCAAGAACAACAACATTTTTTGTTTTGTTTGTAAAACACAATGTGCTTATCTGTATACAGAGATGAAACCACAACGTACAAGGCTGAATGTGCCATACTCTGCCCTCAGCAGATGGGTCAGCAAACCGGACAGGGCGGTCTGGTCCCCCCAGCTCCAGCGGGCGGTGTTGAGGTAGGACGAGATGGGGAGATAGATGTTTGGGATAAAGCCGGCGAGGAAACAAAATCCCAGAGATATAAGGCCCAAAAACGACAGCTCCTGTTTGATTCCGAAAATTAATGTTTAACAAACCACTATTTTAGAAGTATTGCCACGTGTGGTTTTGCTGTATCTTTTGTAAATCCAGTTTAGACTTACTTTTAGAGTATAGAGTCGGTAAAGGACCCAGGGAATGATGATCAGCACATATAGGACCAGAGTGTGTTGGTTGCACAGCCCCAGGCCGCAGCAAAATGCGCCCCAAAGCGCAATCTGAAAGCAACAACCACAACATTGCAACGCTGTCGGTTTAACATCTGAGACGTAAAGAAAAGGAAAATGAAGGGTTAGTAAGGATAGGTTGGATGGGACTACCTTCCTCCTCTCCCTGGAGTGTTCCACACAGTGGAAGCTGGCCGCCAAGAAGAAGAGAAGGCCAACGAAAAAGTTGTTGAGGGCGAAGACTTCTGCCACCATCGACCACTGCCAGCTGAGCCTGGACACAGCAAACAGGCCTCCAGCCAGGACTGCACCCGGTCCAGGACCAGCCAACCTAACGATGAAGGAGAAGGGTCTTTAATTTAAGTTTTATAGATGCAGAGGTGAGAGTGATCTTGGGCTTTGACCTTCTGATAAGGGGTATTAGCCAGAACTGTGATTAACAGGATTGAAGTGGTTTTTTTCAGGGTTTTATGGAGTAAACAATAATTAATTATCTATAATAGGAGGGTCTCGCTCTTTGTTGCTTTAACTGACTTTATTTTAAACACCCCAAACCAAGAACACTTAAATTTGAGTTTTCTTCCCTCAGTAACAAAAACTACACTGAAGGATGTCAACGTGAGCTCGAACGTAGATGTGGTGTGATTAATAAGCAGAAAATGATCCGATTTTAGAGTTTCTGACTTGCTGGTCACCGATCATTGTCAGTCAAGCTGAAAATCAACCGAATCCGGTCACCACCTGATTGCTCGGTGCATACTTAATAGACTTTGAAACATTTTGCACTTTGAAGTGTTTTCAGAATACTGGTATATCAATACCTTATACTGACTCTCAGGAAATCACTAAACAGGATCTTTTCTGAAGATCGATGACAGAAAACATAATACTAAGCAGGATTACAAAGCAGTGCTCTCAGCTAGCTGATAATACTTGTTGCTAGTGATACTGCAGCAAAAAAGTAACTGATTATTTGTAGGTTATGAGTAGTAACGATTAAAGATATTTTGATGACAAAAGTAAAAAGTCACATGTAAATTTAATAATGATAAATAAATGTATTTCTGTCATATTTTAGAGAATTTATGCATAAAAGCATCTGTTTGTAATCTTTTTTTTTTATGAAACTGAAGTGTTTTGAAGTATATACTGTTAATTGATGCCTTTATCAGTTAAAAAAGGTGGGGAATTTTAGTTTTGATGCATTGATTGGACAACAAAAAAAATCAGATTTTATGGTATTTCACTGATCAGACTCAATCAAGGAAATTTTGATCTTTGGCCGATTCACTTGTGTAGCTTTACTGTTGTTTATTTTTTGGGATTTTGTAAGATCTCAGTTATACTGAAGCAGTGTGAAAAGAGAAAATAAAAACAACTAAATCAGCAATTTCACACAGCTAAAGATTTTCCAGTGAAATTGCTCTTAGTTCTTTCAGATTAATTTGGGGACCAGCGATTATCTTCCTTCTGTCCAATTTTGCTTTCGGGACCAGACCTTCAAGAAGAAGAAACACTTTCTATGATTTGAGGTAATTCATCAGAACTTCGTTCCCAGCAGCCGGTGGATCTCAAACAGACTGTCACAGAAACCACCGTGGTGGAGATAGCACTTTATCCTCAGCTTCTTAAATATAATGTGCGCACAAAAGTTTTCCCTTTCCTCCTCTCCTGTGCCGCTCCCATCTCCTCTGCGGTAATTGAAGCAAACTTGGGATAATCTGTCATACGCTAAGACCCACCACTTACTAATATGAGACAGAGTGGGGGAGAGGGAAATTAGGGGGAGAAAATTGTGCAGAAAAGTGTGCATTAAAGGGGTGAGAAGGCATCCGGGATGTAGGATGAAATACAGGGGGGAAAAAAAAGTTCATGACGAGAGAAGGGAAAGAAAAGAAGAAAAAAAAGCAACCGAGTCCCCAGCATGCTGGCTCTGAAATATGAACAGGCTCGACAATTAGGGAAGTCAGGCAGTATGGCCCTTTCCACTATTGTGTGGAGTGGCTTAGAGTCCTCATCAGCCTATCAGCTAACTGACAGGCAGAGAGCTGCTCTATTCAGCACCGCAGATACAAGCTGCAGGCCAAACGGCTGCCAGGTCCCTTATGACCCCACAATCCCTTGCCGGTGACAGCTTCAAGCTCCATAGCAAATTAGGCGCTCTCACATTACAATCGCAGAAGACAGATTCCATTAACGGTATCTGAAATTGAGTAGAGAGCAGGCCCGTTATCAGACCTGACTCATAAGCACCGCCATTAATCACAAGGCATGATACCATTTATACATTTCCAGCTCTCTGCCTGCCGCTGTGATAGTCAGCCACAAAAGGCCTGATGAGACTTAGGCTAGGGGAACAATGGAGCTTTCTGAGGAAAGCACGGCAAATCAGGGAAAAAAGGAAAGGGAGAGCGAGAGAAGGGTAGGAAAAAAACTCCAGCTTGCTGACTACTTCCCATTTTCTCTCCCACCCTCTACTATTTCCCCTCTGTGTTCTCTGAATGAGACTGTACAGTATATGTGAGAGTGTGTGCACTTAAAAAAGGTGGGTGTCGAGTCATTGGGTCTTAATAAGAGATAGCGGTGTCTTTCTCACTGCACCGCTCCAGGAATTAGTTGTAACTTGCAGCAAGGATGAAGAAGGGTGGTAGCGTGATGGAGGGGAGCAGACGGGGACTTTTGTTGAGGTGCAGAGACCTCCCGCACCCATAATTTTACCTCACTGCATGACAATTAACCCACAGCTCATGCACTTAGCGGAAGGGGGCTGGTTTGGGGGTAGCATGGGGTGAAGGGTAGTCATGGGGGGTCCACCAATGTGGTTATTAAACAAAGTCTTCCCCTGCTTCCGAAGTTCGTCTGATGGCCACATTTTCCATCACACACACACTCCTGTTTCACAGCTTCTTTATACTCCACAAATGCCTGACAAATCTCTCTGGTAGAGCACGTCAGTCATTAGGAGTGCAGTGACGTGAGTACAGCGCAGCTTATAAATGACCTGTCAGTCTGAGCACGACCACCTGGGTCCCAGTAAGCCCCCCGGGCGTTTCCACAGCTCATTCCTGGAGGCTGGATGCTCTCAGGGCGTCTGGATATAAACGGGACACATCCTGGCACAGGGATGGCCGTGTTCCCTGTCATCACCGCTCAGTGCAGAGCAAGATGCTGCTCAGTGACAATGGGCTGGTTGAGACTAAGCAGGAAAGTGACAATAGTCAACAACGACACTATTCTACCCCCCAGCTGCGCCGCCTTCCTGTAAGATGTCTGCCTCATCATTTAGGTAATTAACTGCAGATACAGGTGCAACTATATTTTATGTCAGTAATTTAATTCAAAAGAGAAACTCTCATGCTATATAAATTCAAAGCACAATGACAGATTTAAGTGTTAATTTCTGTTATTTTGATGAAAAAAAATAGCCATTCAGTTTTTAAGAAGTTATTAATATTCCAAAATAACAAAACAAAAAATAATTTTTAATATTGGTCTAGTTAAAGTATGTCTATGTACTGTACAATGTTTGCAATCAAAAAAGTCAGGGCTCCTTTCGCATGATCTATGCAGCTCTTGCTCTGCTGAGGTGCCCAGGTTGATTCAATAAAAAGCCTTCAGCTCATGTGCATTGTTGGATCTGGTTTCTCTCATCTTCCTCTTGGAATTACTCCATGGATTCTTTATGGGACTTCGGTCAGGTCAGTTTCTCACAAGGTCAGTGATAGTATGGGTGTTAAATCAGGTGTCGATACCTTTGGCACTGTAGGCAAGTGCCAAGTCTTGCTGGAAAACGTAATCAGCAGCTCCCTAAAGCTCGTCAGCACAGGGAATCATGAAGTCCTCTGAGATTTCCTGGCAGACTTTGGACTTTGGACAGCAGCAGATGTTAAGTTCTGCGTCTCTCCACTCTTCTACCAGACACAGAGACCTTGATTTCCAAATGAAATGCAAAATTCACCTTACATTTTAAGGTAGGACTTTAGACCACTGAGAGCAACACTCCAGTCCTTTGTCCATGTCGTGTAGTTCACACATTTCCGATGTCTCACAAACTTTTTGCTTCACTATTTTCTCATGGCTGCAGTTAATTCTGTTGCTGGTGCACTTTTTTCTATCACAGTTTTTCTTCCACTCAACTTTCCATCAACATGCTTGGATCTAGAACTCTAAGAACAGTGATGACCTTTTGTAGCTTACCCTCTGCCAAGTCAGCAGTAATTTCCATGACTGTGGAGGCCAGAATATATATTTTTTAAATTCAAAATATTCTATTGGTGTTTTGTAATATTCAAATTTTCTGAGAAACACAATTTTCTTTCTCAGTAGCTGTAATTCCTAATCAACAAAATGAACAAAAACACTTGAATGATATCACTGTGTGTAATGATCTATATAATACATGACATACTTTCCGAACTAAATTACTGTAATAGATAAATTTTTTAACGATAAATTAAGACTGTCACAAAAAATATGTTGTTTTTGCTAAATTAAAAAAAATCCTAGATGACAGGATTTAATTTAGTGTTATAAATTAAACTTAGCATTCAGGACTGCAACATCGGCCGGACCGGCGCCAGCATCAATCGTCTGCTAAATAACAGCACACAAAAAGCCTACACCAGCACTCTGCACTGAATGAGGATTTACAATTGAGCTGGCCAAGCAAGCCGCTGTCACACACCACCCAGGGGAACAGACAATACCACAGCTGTGCTACTGTGGATCAGAGCTGCGCTGCTCTCTAACTGAGAAGTGACAGAGCTGGAAAGGAATCACACATTCCTGAAGAGGGTAGAAAGCCCCAGAGAGAAGGTAGCCAGCTCAGGCTGAGGCCAGGGTTTCCAGCTGGCCCTAACTCACACACCCCGGGGGCTCCCTATGGCCAGGACCCCAGCCAGGGTACTTAGCAGCTATTATATGAAGGGTAAGTGTCTGATGTATTGCTTTGAAGTTTCAAAGCCAAGCTAGATAGACAAACATTTAAATGATAATGTATGTCAGGAAATCAAAGGCTGAGCTAAATCAAATACAGCAAAGTGTCAGTTTGTCATTATTAAATGATAACCTGCGTGGATATAATACCATGATACCGTTGTATTAACAATGAGTAGTAACAGCCATACAAGTCTTCCATAAAATAATTCATTTATTTATTTTAAACAATTTTAACTACATCATTTTGCAAAAGTATTTACTAGTCATGCCTGGAGGGTGTCAGAGCTTCTAATGAGTTATTGTTATTATACTAAAAGATATTGTCCACACATTTTTCTATTTAGTTACATTTTATTTACTGTTATTTCGATGCAAAACTCAAATGTCTACCATGATATCTTTCTCTTTTTAAAGTGAAACATAGCACAAAATGCATGATATATTCCTACAAGGGAACCATATTTACCAGGAAGCAGCACTTGGAGTTATATAGATTTGCATTTAATTGCCGACTCTGGGTAATTGACATGTAGATCAGTACTCTTCAACAGCAGTCTCACTATATAATGGAGTTCCTCAGGGTTCAAATATAGGCCAACATTTGTTCTCTTCGTATATGCTGCCCCTTGAGTCAGTCTGTATCATGGATAACATTTGTTTTTATTGCTTTGTGGATAACAACCAAATGAGAACACATGCTACCTTGCAAAGCTGTTAAATCAGAGACTGGATATCAGGGCCTGAGCCTCAATGCAAATACAAAAAAAATTTGGCGAAAAACAATCTACTAGATGGAGTTGATAATTTTTTTTTTTTTTAAGATGCACAGATACACTTCGTTTTTAAAACTAGCTTCTCTAATCTGAGAATTATGGTGAAGTTAAAGCCTTCATTGATGCATTTACAACAACTTGCAATGCCATATGTTACGGGTTAAATAACACATCTTGTCATCACTTGCAAATAGTGCAAAATACTGTCACTCGTTGTCACTATCGCGGACTGTGACAATGTGAACATATCACTCCGATACAGGCCCCTCCATACTGGCAGGATGTTTAAATTTTTAAACTTTAAAAAATAAAACTATTGAAAAAAGGCATCCAAATACTTCAAAAATCGTGTTGCTTTGTCATGGTTTAGTCAGAGCATCCTCTTGCTAGAGGACATCCCATCTTCTAAATTAGAAACATGAGATGATGGAGCTTTTAGTGACGCTGCTCCTATACTGTAGAATACCCTCAATCTCCATAAAAGGGGGTCTAAATCCTGGAAAATATTACATTTTTGCAAAAAAAAGAAAAAAACAGTTTTGCCTTGGCTTTTGATACGAGTTGTTCTTGACATTATTTATTTATGTACAGCCATGCGCATTTATTTTAATTTTACCTTTAATCCCTGTTTTAACTGTGTTATTATTTCACTTATCTTTCAGTTGCTTTCATCTAAATTTTTGTTTAGGACAGCAAACCCTGACCTCTGACCAAGATTTAAAATGTTAACTCACAGATTATAGATTTTTTATATATTACTGAAGCAAAAAATAAAAAAAAATCTTTAATACTTAATTATAATATACTGAACATGAATGTTTAAATATCGTTACTCTCTTAAAGTAACGGCCTAAGTCATTTTTTCAGGTTTTTAACAAAACACAAAAAACTGAACAAAATATTATAACATTCATTAACAATTTCATTCAAAAAGGTTGTGACAATAGATGACTATTGACATATTAAAAACATTGTCTCTCAGTTATGCAGAATGAAAGGAATTAATAACTTAGGCAAATCTTTTAACATGCCTATGTGACTTAGGCCATTATTTTAGGAAGGTGACGATATGTAAATGTCACCAAAAAGTGTTGCATACACTGAAGAGAGAAAAACTGGGGAAATTATTTTGCCCACTGAGACCTTTTTTTTCAAAACCTGTGCTTTTGAACAAATTCTCAGTCAATCACAAATCCAGGAGCCAATCCCTGCGTTCCTTGTCCCACCCTGTGTGGGGATGTGAGACTGTTGGAGAAGGATAAAGGAGGGTCCCGGGCTCTGGAGCTCAGACGTCCCTCCTTCCAGGAGAGCGCTTCTGAGCTACAAGTCCGTGTAAAATTAATCACCACAATTCCCCACAAACAATACAGCCACTGACATGACAATTTCTCACCGAATGCCATCTTAATCTCCGCCCTACACATAAAAATTACAAGAAAAAATCAATTTACTGAAACCCTCCTGTTTATGCAATTCCCTGAATACCATTTCTTTTGCTGCTTTTTCCAACGAAGTCATTAGGCACACACCAGCAATACATAAATGTTGCTGTATAGATTCCATTAACTAATTCTGGGTGAATTGTAATTGCCGAGTCTGATCTGTCTCTGTGCCTGGTGCCTTAATAAGGCTGCCTGTGGTGGGCGAGGAATGTAATATTGACGTCCGAGACAGACACAATCTCAGGCCCACGGGCGAAAGGAATATTAAACTGCTACTGTATTCTGCTGTCTATCTAGCCCTCCTCTCCACCACCCCTCAGCTCTATCCTCGTGCCGTAGCCAGTAATGAGGAAATAACATCTTCATTAGACATCTGTTTAACTGTATTAGAGGATAAGTCCTGGGGGAACCATTGGTCATGCTGAGGATGGGGAGAGCCGAGGAGGTCTGTTGGACTACAATATGACACATGAGGTACAGCAGAAATGGAACAAAGGAACAAAAGGGTCTGTGGTTTGGAGGGGGTGGTCTGTAAATGCACAGGGAAATTGGATGGAGACCCGAATCAGCTGGGTTTATGCTTCACTGACCCAGATCTGTGATCGCCTGGTTGAAAGCTAAAGTTTCCACCTTTTTTTTAGTCAGGTTCCACTGACCACAACACTCTTCTGTGTGGAAGTTGTCTGTGAGGGAAGAACACCCACTTAGTTATCTCCAGCATCAGCAAGGTGTTTAAATTACAATGAGGACGAACTAAAGCTGCAAGAAGGTTCTAGAAAGGAAATCGTTCTTTACTTGTAAATCTTTGATTAAGCAATCATTGTTTAATTTAATTATAAACCAAAAAAGAAATTTTGGACAGCTTCATTTTTTTTAATAGCTTTTTTGTTGAAATGTGTGTTATTGAGGTTACAGTATGTGGGACACATAGTGTGATGAATTGAGGTAGTTAATGTAAAGGAACATAAAAAAGAGACAAACATCAGCATAAAAGATTGGGGGAAAACAAAAACAGTCAACAAAATTGAAAAAAGTGTTTTGATAATAGTTTTTAAAGAGAAACTAAAATTTGCCCAAATTGCTGATCAGAGCATCTCTGGAAAACCTCTATTTGTCAACTCTATAAAGATTTCATCCTAGCCCAGCAGATGTGAGAAGGAGGAGCGGCCTGGTCACCTGCGGGGAGAGGTGAGAAAGGCATCTAACAAAACAAACCTATTCAGCTGTTCTTACCAACACGATACACCTTACTCCTGCGGAAAAACAGCCCACCTGAGCGAGGAGAGAATGTGCCATCATGACCATATGGTGAAGGTCCTTACAAGGAGCAGGAGATGGCTGCGAGCCCATCCTCCTGTCCACTGAGGCATCAGCTGTGCCACATGGGCCCTCTCTGGAGGGAAAGGGAGGCCAGACGTGTTAGCTTCCGCAGGTCTGTTATGTAATCATGTGATCAAACCACAAGTGCTGATGACTGACTGTTTTTGTGTGTGTTTTTTGGGTTTTTTCCCCCCGATTTGATGGCTGTCAGCTCTTAACGCGCCCGCTCCTGGTTTCTCAGGATAAGCTCAGGAACGGAGAGAGATTCCGCTCAGGTAGCAAAGATTCAGAGCAGCTTTAGCAGATAAACTGTGAAATGAGAGAGAGCACGGAATATGGAGCCGTCTGGATAATCCCACTACGAAGGGTGCATTCCTCCACAAAACTCACGGCTGAGACCTGTGGCACTTCACCAAACGTTTCCTCAGTGAAACCTCCGAGTGCAATCAATGGTGATTATCGTTACGTCCGGCATCCTCAAAGGCTTGTCAGGCCATGGTGTGAAAACATAAAAAGACATGCAATTTGGCAATCAAAACCGCATGATCGAGCCAGAAGGGCTGTAATTGACAAATCAAAGGAAGGCTAAAATGCTGCATTTAAACTTATGCAAGAGAGAGAATTGGCTTCTGAGCCTATCAACTTACATTCCCTCCACATTAACCACGGCAATCTGGCCGACTAATTTAAACTGATACATCAAAGGCTTGCCATGTTGGGTGTATTCCAGACAAATTTCAAGGTCTTACAAATTTATCATTTGAGGGAAACTGCCAACAAGTACCCACATTAATTTCAACATTTCTTCCCATCTGAACATAATCACACAACACAATCGTTTGATTGGGGCAGGGTATATTTCGAAGCCGAAGTAAACTACACACAAAAGTAATGAAAAGAGACAAAAATAACGTTTCTGAACTTAATTACTAAGGGAAAAGACTCAGCATGTTTGTGTCACTTCAGGGGAGGGAGCAGATATGAGGAATCATCAGCTGGCCATTTATCTGATGAAGAAAAGGTCAGAGCCGAATTTCCCCACAGGGAGTAAATCAATGTTAATATTCTGGATTAATCCAGAATACAGGGGTTCTACAGGGTGTTCTGTCAAAACTATTTTCCAGACTCAATTTTTCAGAGTTCTCTGTCCCATCAGCCCGTTTTTAGAGTATTTATACAAAAAAAAAACCACTTGCAGCTAGTTGCTGGGCTTTATCTGGAAAAAACCCCCACAGAGAGTACGGTGATAAATGGATGGGAGGGCAGATGTACAGATAGATATATGGACACACAAACGGACAGATGGATTTTATAGGGATTCCCAAAAGTACTTTGTAAAAGTACACAGAATAATATTCAAAATGTGACTGTTGTTCTATTACAGTCACAATCTGCTCTTCTTAATAGGAAGAGCAGTCCCAAATCAAACTCAAAAAAATGGATGAATGGATTTTTCCATACTCTTTCCTAATAAATCAAAGTCCATTGTTTTCCTGACAGTATACTTTAATGGTACCCATTTTTCTCCTAAAACATGTATTAGACGATCCTCTGGACCCACAAGTAACCTCCTCTCAACACAAAATGTTCCAACAACTCACTCTCAACACAAAATGTTCCAACAACTCAGGGCTCAACCTAAAGTAGTCCCTGAGCAGATAATAACTAAAGCTTTTTATGCTTATTTTTCCAAATTGAAAGCATAGATTACACATTCACACCTAAGCTTATGCGATGAGACTGTGCTCTGGCTCAAGTCTTCTCTATTCCACTGGACCTGGTTGGGTGGAGGGTATGGTTTTAGCTGCTCATAATGACCATATGTTGGAGTATAATCCGCAACTGAATCTAAATCCCCAGAGATTAAAATAATGTGCACAGTGAAAGCTAACTATTACCCTGGCATATTTTCTGCCAATGGAATTTTAAAAAAGCAACCAGTTCTCCAACTTGCTGGATAATCAGTAAATGCAATAAAACTACAATGAAAGCTGTCAAAACTACATCCTCCATCTCTTAAAAGTAAATAGAAGAATGGTGGTGTAGTCTGAACTAAAGGCTCTTGTCCTGTGGCCTCTAATTTATGTCATAACCTGATTTTGCTGACAAACACACATGCAGGCATAGCATCACACATCTGGCAACACTGAATTTCCTCTTTATTTTCTCTCCTGCTGCAAGATCACAGAAATTACAACATTCTCCCATTACGAAAGAAGCAAATTAGACGTGGAAGACTGAAAATATTTTGGTTTGCATAAACTGGGACAAAAAAAGCGAAGTGGTCACAGTAAGCAACCACCAACAATGCAACGTGGAAAATGACTATGATCAGCATAAGTGGGATGTAAGGCTGTCCGGCTAACCATCTGAGATAAAAAGACGCACAACGAAGGAATGAGTCAAATACCCCTTACACGATGGAGTCAGCATGCCGGCGAAGCTGCATGGTGGGTGGATGACAATGCAGACTGTAACCTGTGTTCACGGCTGAGAGAGGGGAGAGGTGGCTGAACGGAGGCGAGAGGGAGGAGCACGGTGAGCGATCGTGTTCCCCTCAGACACTGGAGGCAAGAAGGGGAAGATTAGAAATCGTGCCATGTCATGATTGGGAGCATGCTGGGCAATGCTGGGGCAGGAGAACATGGGATGTCAGGGGATGGGAGGCGATGGGAGGGGCTGCAGGGCACGATAATTGTGATATACATACACACACACGCACCATCACAGCGGGTGGCTGATGGGTAAATAGGCAGGGAAGGGTGGTGGGAGGAAGGAGGGTGGCCGGGTTCTGCTGCTGAATACTGAATAGAGGATCAGGGACACAACTGCATGTCAGTCAGGACCTAAAGATGCTGCTCCATGTAACAGACGGCATCAAAAGTAAGCAGGGAAATATTTAAATGCCACTTCCATTCAGAAATGGCTTTTTTCTTTTCTTATAGCGCACTTTACAACACCTTGAAAAAGTATTAAAAACTGCTAGAATGTTTTTTTATGCAGACTTTGTATTACCTTTTTTCCAGCATTCACAATCCTCTCTCTCTCTGAGGTACTTGGACTGGTGAACTCTTTCTCAAGAGTTTCAGATTATTTGATAAACTGGTTAAAGTCTAAATAATTATTTAAATCAATTGCTTCTTTCACAATTCACTAACTACACAATTGCAGTCAGGGAATATTACTTATTTAGTTATTAAAATTCTCTGTCTGCATGCAAAAGGCTATTAGTGTCGGAAAAAAAACAATGCACACCAGCCTGCGCACACCATCATCAACAGAAAACATGGTGGTGGCAGCATCATGCTGTGGAGATGCTTTTCTGCATCAGGAGCAAGGAAGCTGGTCACGTTCGATGTGGAAATGGAGCTAAGACTTGGGACAGAGATTCACCTTCCAGCAGGACCCTTAACAGACAGCCTGAGCTGCAATGAAGAAGTTTGGATTAAAGCAGGTTCATGTGTTTGAAAGGTCACATTCCACACCTAAATCCAGTGGTACAACATTCACAATTTTACTAAACTTGGACTATCTGACAAAGCAGGGCTGTACAGTGCGACATATTTCTCAATACCAATTTTTTATTTTCTGTTCCAATATTTCTTATCAGTTTCGTTTTAAGGTTGGCATCATTTTGATGCCATAGAGTATGCTATTCTTAGTAACTTAATCGCTTTTTTGTGTTGTAATCTCGTCCTTACTGTACACTGTTATCCCTAATTCTATTTTTTAGATTTTTATCTTTATGAGAATCTGTCACTTTGCTGTTATTGCGCTCGATTTTCCCCAGTGTTTGACAATTAAGGGAATTTCTATTCTATTCTATGTATTGCATTATGACCTAAATTGTTCACATTCCTCAATGAATATGCACACAACTATGTATTAAATACAAACACACTAAAATAAATGAAGCTAATATGTTAGCATTTTCACTGAAATAAACATTTTTGAAAATATTTGTTGTTATTGTGCATTCACTGTATGCATTTCTATTGTTTGTGCGTTTTGTGTTGGTGCTACAACTTTTTTGTCTGTGCTACAAAGGAGCAACCTCTGTAGCACCAGTGCTATAAGCTAAAAAAGTTAACGCACAGCCCTGCAAAGAATACAAGTTTCAGTCTCTATATAATAAAGATGGTAGAGACTGTAGCGAAAGGTATTCCAACCACTTTGTGTTGCTCTAGCTCATAAAATCCCAACAAACACATGAAGTTTGTGGTTGTCATGTGACAAAACATGAACAATTTACAAAGGTATGAATACTTTTGCTTTGGTCAACTTCTCTTTTAAGGTGGGACTCCAAAAATCGGTAAAACCAACTTAAAAAGATAAAGAACATATTTACTGTGAGGTATGAATGTTTTACAAAAAACTAAAATCACAGTATGGCAATGACAAAACTGAAGAACATACAGATAAAGCATGTATTTTCTCACCTGCAGACTGTAAGAGTGAGGCAACCACAAGCTGCGGCTCCCAGAAGGCTGCACATAAGGTTGACGCTGTGAGCTGGAGACAACGAGGGCAGCAGATACATGGACAAGCGGGCCAAGAGGGTGAAAACTGGATATCCTGGAGGATGTGCAACCTAAGAACAAAATCACAAAGTTAGGGCCAAAACCAGCAGTCTTAGAGCAAAAACATTTCTATGCTAGTAAACAAGCTACGGTTTAAATGAGCTTTTGTTTAAAGTTCAGAGCATTCAGTGCTCGATAAAGTCCAGATCCCGGGATTTTTTTCCAGATTTGATCACATTATAATGACAAACATCATCATAACTGTGAAGTGAAAAATTGTCTTTTCATAAATAACTTCAGATAAGTCTGATTGGATGGAGAGCAGCCGTTAACATCCATTTTCAAGTCCTGCCACAGATTCTCAATTATATTTATGTTTGGACGTGGACTGAGCAAGCTTATACCTAAACCATACCCTTGTAGCTCTGGCTACATGTTTAGTGTGGTTGTCCTGCTGAGAGATGACCCTTCCCCAAGTCTCAAGTCTGCTGTTACCTCGAACAGGTTTTTTCTCAGTTTACTAATCAAGTGATTTTGGAAGGCAGTTTGTAGAATTGGAGTTTATTTTAGGGTATCAGAGTAAAGAATGTCCGAGAAAAAAGGTTAACAATAGTTTTTTGATTTTATTTTGTACAAAAAAAATTTTTTAAACCATCTGTTTCCTTCAGTTTTGTTCCATCTATCATGGTTGTATCGTGGCAAAATGTCAAGAAGTTCAAGGGGTATGAATACTTTTGGAAGGCCCTGTATGTTACACTGACAAGCCTAAATCCCTGAATGGCTTAGCACCAAAGTATGTTGAAGATCTGCTGTTACTATACCAACCCCCCAGAACACTCAGGTTCTCTAATTCCAGTCTACTCAACATCCCTAGAATTAGAACCAAACATGGAGAAGCAGCTTTCGGTTTCTATGCTCCTCTAATCTTTGAGTAATGGTTTGTTGTATCATGTTTTGTGTGTGCTTCTTGCTTTATTGCTGTTTTTACTTTATATGCTTTGTCTGTGTTTTTCTGCTACTTTCCTTTTATCCCCTAATCAGGTAAAGCACTTTGAATTACCTTGTTGTTGAAAGTGCGCTATACTAATAAAATTGCCTTGCCATTATAGGTAATGCAATCATATACCACAAAATTAAAGAAGTCAGCTTGATATTACTGCTGCTGACTTTGTTATGATACTGCAGCCCACATTTCCTCCCGCTTTCTCTGGCCTCTTCCCAAGGACAACACAGCTCCCCTGGGCCCGTGATGAAGCACGTGGTGCTCAACAGTCTCAGCCCCCGAGCCATCTAAGAGGCGCAGTCGCTCTCGCCTGGGGGATCTCGGCAATCACAGCAATTAGCCGCTAAGTCTCCTCCACCCAGATAAAGGCTCAGTCATTAAACACAGGCTCATTCCCTGGCACTGATAACACGAGCCGTGCAGGCAGGAAGAAGGGACAGCTCCTCGCAAATGAGCACAGAGCTGAAAGGTGAAAAAGTGACTGCTTCCACAGTCACCTCAAAGTCTTGGTGGTTAATTTCAGCTATGAATAGATGGATAAATCTGAGGGAAAAAGAAAAGACGGCACAGAGTCGAAGATGCACCAAAAGGAATAAAAGTAGGTCTAATAAAGGAATGTTTGCAGGATGCAGGAGGAACAAAACAACCGATACAAGTATAGAAACGTGCAGCTGAAGGCCACTTGGAGCAAAGGGAAGAAGAGCTCTGCAGCTCTGGGGGCCAGAAGGGGGGAGGGGGACCGGCAGCTCGGGGCAAAGGGATGGCCTTGTGAGGCCCTGGGGAGGCCTGAACGGCAGACAGGCAGGCCACACGGACTGCAGCACTAACCGCAGGATTACTGGCATAGTGACACCGACACAGCCTCCCTAAAAGGATCACAGCGGCGTAATAAACTTTATTAAATAATAAAACTTATTATAACTGTTAACCCGATTTAGTTCATTCTTTGCGGCTTACACACACACACAAAAAAGAGGGGTGGATATAATAAGCCTTATACCGTACATAAGGCAAAGCCTACAAAAGCCATCGCCTTACCATTGACTTTAATTGGATTTGAAAAACGGGTTGCAAATTATAGCATTCTCTACTTGCAACTTAGTAAAATAAGTGTATAGAAAAGCAGGGGAAAAACCTGTGGACTGAAAGTAAATTAATCTGCTTTCTGTCCATGCTTAATTAAACTTCCCTAATGCTTATAAGAGTTAATGAGTGAATTGATTAAACAATACCGCTAATACTTACCCCCAGCTCACATGCAGTGGTGATCAGCTCTCCTGTGGAAGGGAGAAGGGAAGGAAATTAATGTAAACCCAATAATTATTATTAAGAGACAAGTCTGCTCCCAAAGTTTTCCCAAATCAAATACTTGCACTGGGGTTTTGCATTAATTTGCCAGGATCAAAACCTGCAAATCTTCCCAGTGTGACATTTCCTAAGCGGCACGCTCATTCTCTTCATCTTCCGCGTCTCCCCTGATGCCACCCTCCCTTCTTCTGCACACACATACATACACACATACATACACACACACACATATATAAACACACGCACAAACCATGAGACTCCCTCTCCAATGCCCTGTCACACAAAGACACACATATGCTGATCTGAGAATAATGCTTCCACTCCCATCCTCCCCATGCATCAGGGTCCCTTCCCTTCTTCCTTTCTTCCACCGTTCAATGTGCCTCTCTGCGGCTCCCACACTCCCAGTGTCTTAGTGTCTCCTTTAGTCCGTTGGGCACAAACAGAAAAGGCTACGTCGGTGACAGTCACAGAATGAGGTAAGCTTTGAAAAAATAAGAGCCGGCTGCGCAGTTTTCTGACAAGCTCTGTGTGAGGCGCAGCACAAAGTGAAAAGAAAACCCCTAAAAGCTATTTGAGGCAGCTTTAATGTATCTGGGCGCAAACCCATTTGTGCCAGAATACACCCAGAGCGTTTCAAATTATACTGATTTCTCACCCAATGTTTGCATCTCCCACTCATGGAAATTGAAATTTGGTTCAGATTAAATGACATTGATAAATGCTGGGGGATCAGGACGGCTCCCTCTACTGGTGCTCCAGGGGTAGTCCTCTCCACGTCACATTTAACCAGTGAGAATGATGTTTTGTTTCCTGCCAGTCAAACACTTAAAGATTTGGAGAGCATTTAGGTGACGTTTACTCAAGATTTACGAGTCAAACTGGTTCTCAAACATTTTAAAACAGCATAAATACAGAGTCAATGTATTTTATTAGGATTTTAAGTGATAGACTAACCCTAACTGTGAAGTGGAAGGACAATTATACATGGTTTTTTGAGGTGGTTTTAAAATAAAATCTAAAAAGTGTGGGATACATATGTATTCAGCATGTATATATAGGCCCTCAGAAGTCAACTAATTAGTAAATAATCTCCACTTTTTTGTAATTCAATCTCTTTAAATCCAACTGTTACATATCTAGAAGTGTGCAGGAGAACAAACACCATATTAAAAACCAAAAGACAACCACACAGATCTGAAATACAGTTAGTGAAAAATTTAAAAACATAGGGTATGATGCATCTCATGAAGAAACATTCAATCCATCATCTGATCATAAAGAGTATGGCACAGCTGCAAACAGTACCGTTTACCTATACTTTAATCACAGAAGAAGTCCCTTTTTAACGGCCTCAGCAAATGTCTTTGCATTAGACGACAAACAGAAAGTACATAACTTTGAATCATTGGCTGCAAAAGCGAGGATATGCCCCCATGCATTGTGGGTAAAAAATGTCAACCTCAAAAAGTTATTTTTAATCCCATGATGTCTTCTCTTTTCAAATAACATTTCTGCTGTTATCGCACATCTCTGCTGTTTGCACACCTTTTTTGTGTCACTCCTAGTAAATAGTCTGTTGATTATTGCAAATAAACATGTTCATGTCTATAAATAATGTCAAATTATCCCTCTCAGTTGCACATCTCTTAAACCTGATTATGCTATCACTGCAGCGTGTTTTAGTGGTAAAATCTTGCCCTTACTGTACAGTATAGCATTCTTAATTCTGTTTTTTATAGTTTATACTTTCATCTTTGTGCGAATCTCTCATTTTGCTGCTGTTACGCCTGAATTTCTCCGTTGTGGGACAATAAAGGGAATTTCTATTCTATTCTAAGTCTTATCACCATTATTTTCATCACAAGAAACAATACGATAATTGTGCATAATCTCTAAATCACAGATGCTGTTCATCCTGTTGGACTAAGCTTCAGCTGGATGCCTCCAATCTCTTGTCACTGCAGGACAAATTTACCCTCGGGTATTTTTTATTTTTATTTTTTATTTTTTATATAGTAACCTTAATAAAGTAACCTTGAACCTATTTTGCGGAGATGAATGTGCAAAAATGTTCAGTCTCTAGATGTGTAAAGCTGGTGCCAGACCTGCAACGGCAGTGAAATGAGGCTTTAAACAATTATTGACTCCAAATACAAATGCACTCATCACCTTTTATGATTTTTATTTATTTTAAAAAAATCCGAACCATGCATAATTTTCCTTCCACTTTGCAATGATGTAAAATCACAACGAACCACATTGAAGTTTGTGGTTGGAACATGTCAAAATGTGAAAAGTTCAAGGTGTAGAAATACTTTTGTGATGCGCTGTAAAAACATAAATCATAATTTCAAATGCAAGCAGCTGGAAGTATGTTTACATATCAGAAATAAACATGTGCCGAGCAAGAACATCGTCCACAACAGACCTCCATTTTAGAGCAGAATGGCTGAATTTCAGATGGCACTGGCTGCCTCACATATTTTGTAACCTTGTCGATACAGCGAATTATGATGCCTAAAATTCTGCCACACGCGGAGCCCAAGCACTTATCAGTCTAATGGACCATGAAGTCAGAACTCCTCCACCTGCACGGCTTAAATGTTTTTACAGCTCAGTTTCACCTGGCACCAGCCGCCAGCTACCAGCCATCATTCCACATCGCACTTTCTCATCGCTCCTTCATCAGTTTCTCAATTTCACTCATTTTCCCGCAGTAGTGGCACACTTTTACCCCATTCAGAACAGAAACTAGCACTAAGCCAAAACATTCATCTCAGTGCCACAGAGATGTGGTTCTGCAGCCCCAGTACTAAAAAGGGAAAATATTGACTCTACAGGGATGAAGCGCGGGTGCCAAAAGTCTTTGTGAGTGTGGAGCATGGGCACCCACATCAGTCTTCCCATAATCCCCATCATTTCCACACTTCACATTCCTAGACAACAGTGTACCCACAGGGCTGGGCTCAAGCCTCTCCAGGGCACATCACACCTAAAGAGATTAGGACACAGAGACGGAGACCTGGAGAATTCAGAAGGGTGTTCAGCTGGCACTATCAAAGCGGGCATCCTACACCGTCCCTAAACACTGTGGAGAAGGGGCTGGCCATTTTTTCAAAGACCCTGCTAGACAGCGGCACAACCAGCAGGGCTACTCAGCGCTCCAATTGCCCGCTCCTCTTCTCAGCTCTTTTCTATCTGGTCGAGCTTTTCTTATCCTTTCATGTGAAGGAAACTCTTTCCCTTCTACAGCTGAGCAATGCACACCTAACAAGTACAGCCTTCATGCCTTCAAGTCCACATTTATAAGTTTGTAACCTTGCTATCATTCCTATATAAATTAATTACATATGGCATTAACCCCATATAAAATGCAATTTAGGAATGGTAGACAAAAGAAACTGGCCTTCACCTTTAAAACATTCTGAGTGAGATGTAACAGTATCGCAAATTAAATAAATATATTCCCATAGAAGAATGTGTCTCTATGCTGATGTCACAGGTGTCATGTTTCAGCTGAAATAATTAGTTATAGCCATGGTAAATAGAAAGTACATCATCATTTAATTTGAGGGTTTTATACAGTGGCTTGCCAAAGTATTCGGCCCCCTTGAACTTTTCCACATTTTGTCACATTACAGCCACAAACATGAATCAATTTTATTGGAATTCCACGTGAAAGACCAATACAAAGTGGTGTACACGTGAGAAGTGGAACGACAATCATACATGATTCCGAACATTTTTAACAAATAAATAACTGAAAAGTGGGGTGTGCATAATTATTCAGCCCCCTGAGTCAATACTTTGTAGAACCATCTTTTGCTTCAATTCCAGCTGCCAGTCTTTTAGGGTATGTCTCTACCAGCTTTGCACATCTAGAGACTGAAATTCTTGCCCATTCTTCTTTGCAAAACAGCTCCAGCTCAGTCAGATTAGATGGACAGCGTTTGTGAACAGCAGTTTTCAGATCTTGCCACAGATTCTCGATTGGATTTAGATCTGGACTTTGACTGGGCCATTCTAATACATGGATATGTTTTGTTTTAAACCATTCCATTGTTGCCCTGGCTTTATGTTAGGGTCGTTGTCCTGCTGGAAGGTGAACCTCCGTCCCAGTCTCAAGTCTTTTGCAGACTCCAAGAGGTTTTCTTCCAAGATTGCCCTGTATTTGGCTCCATCCATCTTCCCATCAACTCTGACCAGCTTCCCTGTCCCTGCTGAAGAGAAGCACCCCCAGACCATTGTGCTGCCATCACCATATTTGACAGTGGGGATGGTGTGTTCAGAGTGATGTGCAGTGTTAGTTTTCCGCCACACATAGCGTTTTGCATTTTGGCCAAAAGGTTCCATTTTGGTCTCATCTGACCAGAGCACCTTCTTCCACATGTTTGCTGTGTCCCCCACATTGCTTGTGGCAAACTGCAAACGGGAGTTCTTATAGTTTTCTTTTAACAATGGCTTTCTTCTTGCCACTCTTCCGTAAAAGCCAACTTTGTGCAGTGCACGACTAATAGTTTTCCTATGGACAGATTCCCCCACCTGAGCTGTAGATCTCTGCAGCTCGTCCAGAGTCACCATGGGCCTCTTGGCTGTATTTCTGATCTGCACTCTCCTTGTTCGGTCTGTGAGTTTAGGTGGACGGCCTTGTCTTGGTAGGTTTACAGTTGTGCCATACTCCTTCCATTTCTGAATGATCGCTTGAACAGCGCTCCGTGGGATGTTCAAGGCTTGGGAAATCTTTTTGTAGCCTAAGCCTGCTTTAAATTTCTCACTAACTTTATCCCTGACCTGTCTGGTGTGTTCTTTGGACTGCATGGTGTTGTTGCTCCCAACTTTCTCTTAGACAACCTCTGAGGCCGTCACAGGGCAGCTGTATTTGTACTGACATTAGATTACACACAGGTGCACTCTATTTAGTCATTAGCATTCATCAGGCAATGTCTATGGGCAACTGACTGCACTCAGACCAAAGGGGGCTGAATACTTACGAACACCCCACTTTTCAGTTATTTATTTGTAAAAAATCTTTGGAATCATGTATGATTTTCGTTCCACTTCTCATGTGTACACCACTTTGTATTGGTCTTTCACGTGGAATTCCAATAAAATTGTAATGTGACAAAATGTGGAAAAGTTCAAGGGGGCCGAATACTTTTGCAACCCACTGTATATATTCAGGACATAGTAAAAGTGATGTGGTCTTTCAAAGGTTCAAATTGCATTTAAATCTGACCTTGAGTGTATTAAATACACAGCAGATTCTACACTGTTATGTCCATCCATCCATCCATTTTCTTCCGCTTATCCGGGGTCGGGTCGCGGGGGCAGCAGCTTAAGCAAAGAGACCCAGACTTCCCTCTCCCCAGCCACTTGTTCCAGCTCCTCCGGAGGAATCCCAAGGCGTTCCCAGGCCAGCTGAGAAACATAGTCCCTCCAGCGTGTCCTGGGTCTTCCCCTGGGCCTCCTCCCGGTGGGACGTGCCAGGGAGGCGTCCAGGAGGCATCCTGACCAGATGCCCGAGCCACCTCAACTCACTCCTCTCGATGTGGAGGAGCAGCGGCTCTACTCTGAGCCCCCTCCGGATGACCGAGCTTCTCACCCTGTCTCTAAGGGAGAGCCCAGACATTCTACGGAGGAAACTCATTTCAGCCGCTTGTATCCGTGATCTCGTTTTTTCGGTCACCACCCAGATTTCGTGACCATAGATGAGGGTAGGAACGTAGATCGACCGGTAAATCGAGAGCTTCGCCTTTCGGCTCAGCTCTCTCTTCACCAGACCGGACAGACCGGTACAGCGCCCGCATAACTGCAGATGCCCCACCAATCCGTCTATCGATCTCCCGCTCCATGTTTTCCTCATTCGTGAACAAGACCCCCAGATACTTAAACTCCTCCTCTTGGAGAAGGACCTCATCCCTGACCCGGAGAAGGCACCTCACCCTTTTCTGGCTCAAGACCATGGCCTCAGATTTGGAGGTGCTGATTCTCATCCCAGCCGCTTCACACTCAGCTGCGAACCGCTCCAGCGAAAGCTGTAGATCACGTTCCGATGAAGCCAACAGGACCACGTCATCTGCAAAAAGCAAAGATCCGATCCTGAGGCCACCAAAACGGATCCCCTCAACACCTTGGCTGCGCCTAGAAATCCTGTCCATAAAAGTTATGAACAGGATCGGTGACAAAGGGGAACCTTGGCGGAGTCCAACTCTCACCGGAAACAAACCTGACTTACTGCCAGCAATGCAAACCAAACTCTGGCACCGGTCGTACAGGGACCTAACAGCCCGTATCAAGGAGCCCGGTACCCCATACTCCCGGAGTACCCCCCACAGGGCTCCCCGAGGGACACGGTCGAACGCCTTCTCCAAGTCCACAAAACACATGTAGACCGGTTGGGCGAACTCCCACGCACCCTCCAGGACCCTGCTGAGGGTGCAGAGCTGGCCAGTGTTCCACAGCCAGGACGAAAACCGCTTTGTTCCTCCTGGATCCGAGGTTCGACTATCCGTCAGACCCTCCTCTCCAGAATCCCTGAATAGACCTTACCAGGGAGGCTCAGATGTGGGATCCCCCTGTAGTTGGAACACACTCTGTGGACTCCCTTTTGAAACAGGGGGACCACCACCCCGGTCTGCCAATCCAAGGGAACTGCCCCCGATGTCCACGCAATATTGCAATATTGTTAACCAACACAGCCCCACAACATCCAGGGCCTTGAGGAACTCCGGTCGAATCTCATCCACCCCCAGAGCCTTGCCACCAAGGAGCTTTTATGTATGAAACAAAAACATAAACTATAGACAAGCTGAGGATGAAAAACGAACTACTCCCTTTGCTATTTCAGCCGTATTTAACAGGAAACCCACAGCTAGATGCCACTTATCAAATCCACTTGATTAATTAATCTTAATTACTGTGATCAGCATGAGATTTGGCACTTAGCTGTTTTCTACAGTAACACAATCCCAAGGCCAGGCACGGCAATTTTATATGTATAGCACACTTTCAACAACAAGGTAATTCAAGGTGCTTTACATGAGGATGTTTGTTCCAGATTAGAGGAGCATAGAAACTGAAAGCTGCTTCTCCATGTTTGGTTCCAATTCTAAGAATGCTGAGTAGACAGGGATTAGAGGACCTGAGTGGTCTGGGGTGTTGGTATAGTAACAGTAGATCTTCAACATACTTTGGTGCTAAGCCATTCAGGGATTTATAATTTATTTTGAAGTCTATTCTCTGAGCTACAGGGAGCCAGTGTAAGGACTTTAGAACTGGGGTGATGTGCTCTACTTTGCTGGTTCTAGTGAGGACACGAGCAGCAGCGTTCTGGATCAGCTGCAGCTGTCTGACTTTTTAGGCAGGCCTGTGAAGACACTGTTGCAGTAATCAATCCGACTAAAGATAAATGCATGGACGACTTTTTCGAGGTCCTGTTGCGACATCAGTCCTTTAATCATAGAAATGTTCTTTAGGTGATAGAAGGCTGACCTTGTTATTGTCTTAATGTGACCCTGGAGGTTCAGGTCTTAGTCCATAACTACACCTAGATTTCGTGCCTGATCGGTATTTTCTAGCTATATTAATTGAAGCTGTGTGCTGATTCTTGATCGTTCCTCTTTAGGTCCAAAATTAATTACTTCAGTTTTGTTTCTATTCAGCTGGAGAAAGTTATGGCACATTCCATCCATTGATTTGCTTGGTCCCCTTACTTAGGGTTTGGATGGGTTCAAAGTCACCTGGTGACATCGTAATGTAGAGATGAGTATCATCTGCATAGTTATGGTAGCTAATCTTATTGCTTGATATAATCTGGGCTAGTGGGAGCATGTAGATATTAAATAAGAGGGGCCCCAGGATGGATCCCTGGGGCGCCCCACTTGTGATTTCTGTTCTTCTGTTGAAAAGTTTCCTACTGGAACAAATAAGTCCCTGTTCTTTAGGTAAGACTCAAAACAGCCAAGTATTGTGCCAGAGAGTCCAACCCAGCTGTCCAGTCGTTCCAATAGTATATCATGATCAACAGTGTCAAATGCTGCACTGAGGTCCAACAGAACCAGCACTGTGGTTCTACCACAGTCTGTATTTATGTGGATGTCATTGAAAACTTTGATGAGAGCAGTCTTAGTGCTGTGGTGAGCAAGGAAACCAGACTGAAAAACATCAAAGTGGTTGGTCATTGTTATGAAGCTATTTAACTGCTCAAACAGCTTTTTCAATAATTTTACTGATGAATGGAAGATTTGAGATTGGCCTGTAGTTCTGCATTAACGTGTTGTCCAGATAATTCTTCTTTAGCAGTGGTTTAATAACTGCTGTTTTAAAGCCTGAGGGAAGACACCTGACAGGAGCGATGAGTTCACTATTTGAATCAGATCAGACCCAATAAAAGGGAAAACTTTCTTAAGGAAAGCTGTGGGTAGGATATCAAGACAGCAAGAAGAGGAGCTTAATTGGTTATTGATTTCTTCAAGGTTTACATTTGTGTTAGTTGGGTATAACATTGGTAGTCGGCTGTGTGCTGTGGTACAGACCGAACATCAAGATACCAAGGTGGAATGACACTAGCAATGACCAAAAATAAGCAACTGTTTCTGCACATCAATCTGGGAAGGGTCAAGAGGCAAATTCTGACTTACTTAAAGCCTAAGTGATGAGATTAAAATATTTAAAACCGGTGTTGATTTTCCCAGGAGTGGACATCATAGCAAATTCAACACAAGGTCCAACAAATCACATAAAACCCAAACGCTCCATTTCAGGCTCTACAGGCTTCAGTAAGCATGGTAAATGCTGAATTTCATCGCAATACAATCAGAAAAAGACTGAAGAAGCATGGAATATTTTAAATTCAAATTCAATTCAAAAATACTTTATTGATCCCAGAGGGAAATTGAGTGTTGGTATAGCTCATATAATTAATTATTTAAGGAGTTGTTGTAGATGATGATGGCTGTGGGCAGGAAGGATTTCCTGTAGCGGTCTGTATTGCAGCGAAACTGAAGAAGCCTCCGACTGAAGACGCTCTGTTGTTGTATGACTGTCTCATGAAGAGGATGTTCAGGGTTGTCCATAATTTTTTTGATTTTATGAAGAATCCTTCTTTGCATTATCATCTCCAGATTTTCCACAGTTGTCCCAAGAACAGAACCACCCTTCTTTATCAGGTTGTTTAGCCTTTTTAAATCCCTGGCTCTAAAGCTGCTACCCCAACAGATGACGGCTGAAGAGATTACACTCTCCACAACAGACTTGTAGAAGATCTGCAGCATCTTGCTGCAAACCTTTAAGGACCTAAGCTTCCTCAAGAAGTACAGTCTGCTCTGTCCCTTCTTGTAGACGGCTTCACTGTTGCGCCTCCAGTCCACTCTGTTGTCAAGGTGAACTCCGAGGTATTTATATTCCTCAACCACCTCCAGTTGTTCTCCCATGATGGAAACAGTGTTTGACTTATCCCTGTTTCTTCTGAAATCTACATTCATCTCCTTTGTTTTGTTCACATTCAAGGTGAGACTATTGTTTCCACACCATGTGACACAGCGGTCCACCAGCTCTCTGTCGTCAGCTTCTTGTCCATCTCTGATACACCCGACAATTGCAGAGTCATCTGAGTATTTCTGCAGATGACAGGTCTCTGATTTGTACTGGAAGTCTGAGGTGTACAGAGTGAAAAGGAATGGTGAGAGTATTATTAGTCATAGGAGGAACTTCTCTCTAAAAACAATATTGCAGCATAACTTAGGTCTGTAAAACTGTATATGAATGAACCACAAGCCTTTTGGATCAATGTCCATATGACAGAGGAGATAAAATTTAAATGTTTGGTCAAAAATCACGGAGTCGTGTTTGAGCAGAAATACAAGCCCAAGTTATCAGGACAAACACCTCATACCCACAGATGAGCACAGTGGTGGAGGTGTAATGATTTGGGCTTATTTGGCAGTCACATGACTTGAACACTTTGAAGTCCATGAGGCATGCATGGACTAATCTGTGTACCAAAGTATTCTAGAGCCAAATGTGAAGCCACCTGAAGCTGGATTCAAACCAGGTGCAAACAGGACAATGATTCCCAAAACTGCAGCACATCTGCAACCGAAGGGCGTCAAAGGAAAATTATTCAGATGTTGCAATAGATCAGTCAAGTCCAAACCTCCGAATGGTTGAAATAATATGGCTTGGACCTTAGGGTGCTGTGCAGAAACAATTGTTTCCAAACAACAATCAATGATGTCAAGAAGAATGGGCCAACATTCCTCAATAATTATGTGAGAAGAGAAAATGCCTGCTGCTGAAGGTGGTCCTTCAACCTATTGAACCAAGGGCCATCCTTTGTTTTTCACACACAACTTTTGCAATGTTGGCTTTCTTTTTGCTTATAAAGTAATGACAGTATGAAATGTGTTGTGTAATTTTGTACACTTAAAGTTAGTCACAATTTTTTTACATAAAATAATCAGATTTCTTATTAGTTATGTTACTATCAGGCAGTCTGTAGCTGACATCATTGCTGCAGTCAATCCAACAAAAATAGCTTTTTATTTGCTATTATGGGTCTTATGGGCTGCACTTTCAAATTTCTGCAACTAATGTAAACATACAAAGAATATCACTAGTCTATGATTTTTCTGTCCTATTAATAACAAAGCAGAGGCTTACTGCTGTAGATTAGGTCCAACAAAGCAGCGTTTTATTTACCTGAAGTTAAAATGGTTGCCAACTTAAAAGTCCATCTTTGTTAGGCTTGCACGATATCAGGAAATCATACAATGTAGCTAATAATAATAATAATAATAAATATTATGACAATGTCGGTTGCAATAAATGCATATTTTTGCCTCTTTTCTTTTCTCATCTGTGCTTCCGACGCTCTGTGACTTTGAGTCATCTGTGTAATTTGAGGGCATGTAAGTGCTGCCATCCAAGATGAAAAATATTACAATGACATTCAAAGTAGAAATGCATGACTCTTGGAATAGTAGCCAAAAATTAGGCTACTGCATTCCAAACAGCCTTTGTGGTATTATTATTGCACACACTGGCACTTTAATGAGAATATATTCATGATGTATTGTGGCCTTCTAGTATAAAAACTAAAAATCCACTGATTTGATCCATGTGCTGAGGTATTATTAAACTGCCCCATGCAGGAGTCCATTAAATATTAAAAAGAATTTATTGTTTAAATTCAGGATTTATCTGTAAAGTTTCATTACAAAAATGAGGCAGAATGTTCTCTGTATCTCTTTTTAAGATCAAAAATATAATCTACAATAACAAACCTGACTTAAAAAGGCTCAACAACCTGAGGAAGAATGCTAATTCTATTTATCGCACTACTGTGGAACCACTGGAGATGATGATGCAAAGAAGGATTCTTCATGAAAGAAAACTAAAATTATGGACAACCCTGAGCATCCTCTTCATGAGATTATCTTACAGCAACAAAGTGTCTTCAGTCAGAGGCTTCTTCAGTTTAACTGTAACACAGACTGCTACAGAAAATGCTTCATGCCCACAGCCATCATGATCTACAACAACTCCTTAGAGAATTAATTAATATGAGGAACAACAACACTTAATTTCCATGTGGGATAAATAAAGTATGTTTAAATTGAATTGAAATATTGAAAGGATAGAAGGACTACAGTATTACAGTAATACTCCATTTATACCATTAAAATACAGCACATTCACTAAACACTGTTTAGTGAACATTTCATAACGAAATTAGCAATTGTTTTGTACTTTTGGGTGAAAAATTTTTAAGTTTCAATGTAAACAAAGGGGCATAAAATAACCAGAAATTTAAGCTTTCCTAAACAGTGCAGCTGCTTAATATTTTAACTTGCATACCTGATCTTTGAGTTTTCTGGAGATGAAACAGTTTGTTTTTACAAACAACCCTATTATTATAACCCAATACTTGAAAACCATGAAATGCAATTTTATTTTATTTTATCCTAACACATTACAATTTTTTCAAATTTAATTATCAGACATAAATAAACGGATTTTGATACTTTATTTATACAGGTTCTTAACTATAGTAGCAGACTGAGAAGCTAAAAACCTTTTCAAAAATCTGTATCATTTTAATGTTTCTTGCCTTGTTCTTTATGACTTCAGAATAACCAGTTTCATTTAGACCTGTTCAAGGCAGACATATTATTTGCATGAATGTTCCCGCAGCTGCAGCACCATGGACAGCACCAGCTACACCAGCAAGAATCCGCCCTATTGGCTGCCGTGAGAAAACAACAACAAAGCCACGTGACCTCCGCAGCATGCGTTAGCCTGGTAGCAGCACCAACCTGAGTCTCCCCCAGGGACAGTCCTCTGCACACAGGGTACATACACCGCCGTTACGAGGGCAACAGTAGTCCCGCTCAGCATCCAGCTCCCCCTCTGTTCTGCAAACATTTTTATGTGTCGTAAAATAAATCCGCAAGCTGCCGGGAGGTATGTTGCTTAGCTAGCGAGCACAAGTTAGCATGCCTCCACATTTAGAGCTACAGATTTTAGACTGAACTCTGAGCTATTTATGTTGTTTACAACACTGCTAGACACGGATGAAATGAACCTAAGTTTAAATTTAGTCTAAATCGGTGGCTCTTTCTTTAAACGCATGATAATTAGCTACGTTTTTGTGTTCCCCTGGAAATAGCATTCGAAGTGCCAGCGACAAGCAAACCTCGCGATATTACCGAACGGGAAGTAATGAAAGTTCATTTCTCGTAAAATCTCGAGATATCAATATCAACGAATCAGTGCTCGCCTTGCTCAATTTAAATGACTATTGTCTTTATTCCCACTCTTATGGAGAAAAACGGTCTATGTTCAGTGCTTATTTCTGTTGATCTCGTTCCATGGTCTTTTTATAAAATGAATCCAGAAGCAAAATAATTCTCCATGACTTTAATGCAGTGCATAGGTAACTGAAAGATGCCTCTTCTGCAAAAGTTCATTTCCACACATGTGCTCTATAGGTTCATCATTCATGCATTTATTTATATTGAATTTCCCGTTTGCACTCATCATCAGTAGCTCTTAGTAATTGTAGTATGTTTATGCATCACACAATCAATACAATTCGGTGTGCAAATTTGCATTCATGGGATTTATTGTCCAAACTGCGTACACACATTAAAATCAAAGTCTCCTAGCAATTTGCGGGGGGGGGGGGGCATCTTTTGGCAGACATCAACAACCTTCTGGGATAATTTATCTGCATATTTGGTCACTCTGTCTCAGAACTAATATAACTCATTTGAATTTGTTATTTTCCTTTGTCAGCATTGCCAGCTTTTCCAAAACCAGTTTTGACTATTGCATTATCCAATAGTGGCCAAGTTTCAACCGTCAAGCTGTTGATTTAAGGTGACATTTGAGAAGGCAACCCTCTATCATTATTGTTCATTCCACTTTGGGCGTAAAACAAACCCCCAACATGATGCTATCACTACAATGGTTAACAGTTTGTACAGTGATATTTGGTTTAAACCTCACAACTCCTACAAACATACATCTTGTCAACGTGGTTAAAAAACTCGGACTTTGTCCCATCTGGTCAAAACAAATTTCTTCAGCAGGGTTGTCCATGTGTGTCACTTTTCACTGTGTAGTGAGCTTAGCAACAGTATGGACTGAGAAGGTGCAGACAGGTAGAAGTGTCTGTTCCAAAACGAATACCTTCAAGCATGACTAAAATGTGCAGGAAAAGTCAAATATTTAATGAGAAACAGTATGATGAAGCAAAGACTGAAATATTTGGCAACAGTAGCAAAAAGCATATTTTAAGGAGTCATGGTGAGGAAGAACATTGTACCAACTGTGAAGTATGGTGGTCTTAGCATCATGCTTATGGTCCATTTCATTATCAGTGGTACTGGTGTATTGTACAAAGTGGATGGAATAAAGAAGCCAAAGGTATACCTTCAAGTTCATGAACATCGCCTCAATTCAATAGCTAGTGAGATAAAAGTTGGATACAGCTGGGTGTTCCTACAAGGCGATATTTACAAACACATCATTAAGCTTCTGAAATGGCCCATGCCTCAACCTATTGAAAATGTATGAAAAATATTCTGCATAAAGATTACTCAAATAAGCAGCCAGAATCCCAGTCGACCCAAGGCAGAAGCAAACTAAGCCGCTGCTTAGGCTTCCCGAAACCATCAGGGCCCTCCCATAAATACTTGAATCTTAACACAAAGTAAAGTTTAGATGTAAGATTTTGCGCCTGCAGTGTTGGTAGCACTGTTGCCTTCCAGCAAGAAGGCAAGGCAAGGGAATTTTATTTGTATAGCACACTTTCAACAACAGGGTAATTCAAGGTGCTTTACATGATTTGGTGATTAGAAAACAAAGCAAACAAACATAGAATATAACATTGGAAATTTAAAAGCAAAAGTAGCCAATTAGCATGAAACACACATTACACATGATGCACAATAAACATACACAACACATAATACACAATAAAGCAAGAGAAAGATCAATACAGCAAGAGACCATGAACACATTTGATACATATGACAGTAATCATTTCCCTGAAGGCAATTCAAAACAAATGGGTTTTTAGTCTCGATTTAAAGCAGTTCAGAGTTTCAGCAGCTCTACAATCGTCAGGAAGTTTGTTCCAGATAAGGGGAGCATAGAAACTGAAAGCTACTTCTCCATGTTTAGTTCTGAGTCTAGTGATGTTTAGTAGGCTAGAGTTGGAGGACCTGAGTGGTCTTGGTGGTTGGTACGGTGACAACAGGTCTTCAACATATTTTGGTGCTAAGCAATGTAATGATTTATAAACTAGTAAAAATAAATCAAATCTCAGTCTTTCTGCGTTGAGTTTGTATGTTATCCCTGTGCATGTGTGGGTTCTCTCTAGGTACTCTGGCTTCCTCTCACAGTCCAAAAACATGACTGTTAGGTTAATCAGTCTCTCTAAATTCTCCTTAGATATGATTAACCAGCTTTTGTTGAACTGTAATGATCTGAAGAAAGTTTCTTAAAGCAAGTAAACATCAAAACCAGGATTGAAAATGTAAATTCATCTTTGTACATAATTTGACTGTTGTTCTGTCATAGTTACAATCCCCTCTTCTTAACAGGAAGAACCGCCCCAAATCACATTCTCCTTAAGGCCTCATGGAGCCTTGGGCCAGGATTTTGCCAGAAGTCTGTTGGTGGCTACAAAAAACAACTTGCAAAGGATCATTTGCCCATATATTAGAGGAGATCTGTGTATATATGACCCTGAATCTATAATTTAGATGTGTGAAATTCTTATACTTAACAATTCATTGAAGTTGCATCTTGTATTATCATTCCTCCCTGAAAACCAACAATCATGCATCATCATTAGACTAAAATGAATACAGCATATGAAGGCATGCATATGATGAATCTATGCAAACATCTGACCGACAGTGTCACTGAAATATTTTTTTGTAGTTTTAAATGTTAAACATCTTTTCTTGACCCACAACATGCTTAAGAAACAAATAAAATTTATATTTATATTTAACTTGATACATGGATCACATCATTTGTTAAGTCTCTTCCGATGAGACTGTTCACTGAGAGACTGCTTCTTCCCAAATGCAGGACCAGTAGACACAAGAACTCCTTTGTCCATCGTGCAATCACCCTCTTCAACTCCTCACTTGGGGGGAGGAGGAAATAGGGAGGACAGAGGGGAAGGAGCAGTAGCCACAGTGCAATATTATATATATAATTATTTTATTTAATCAAACGATGTGTATATGTTTATTTATTTTTTCTTACTCCACCCTTTTGTTTGCTGCTGGAAATGTTAATTTCCCTGAGGGAGTCATCAAAGGGATGAATAAAGTTAGGTCTAAATCTTAAGTCTAAATCTTACTTTATTAAAGCTACACTTTATTACAGTTACACAAAAAAATTACAATACATCTAAAATGAGATACTCAATCTCATGACTGTCTCACAAGCACCCATATTTCACAGGTCAAAAGGTGACTGTACATAAGAAATTGGCCTATTGAACTGATAATAATCCCAGCTCACCATAAATGAGTCTGATCCCCCAGTATGTTGAGCTCTCGATGAGGTGGAGTGGTGTCAGCACCTAACTAACTCTCCGATGGCTCTCTAATCCTCCTCTTCCTGTCGCCGCCACCCTCGCTGTCTAATCAGCCTCCAACACACACGCACACATGCTCACACCCATCTGACACGCGGAAACCAAAGCACTCACCCTTCCTCATACAGGGGGGTTCGGGGGTGGCTCAGCTCCCTCTTTTCAGAGTGATGTCACTGCTAATCCAAGCTTGGTTTTCCGCTGGGCTGCAGCGCTGGCAGAGGCACATCAGGCAGAGATGGGGAGGGGGGGGGGTGGGGGTGGGGGGTTAATAAAGTACGTCATAAAGACTTCTCTTTTCATTTCCTACATCTTATGCATTAAAGCTCAATAGGGTGCTAATATAGACACAAACGTGGAGCTCTGATAGGAGAGATAAAACAGATTCAGTGAGGCCTGGAGCTCCAATTCAAGCCATAGAGGAACCATTAGAGTCTGCTGGATTAAGCAACCCCACCCCCCACATGCATCCACAAACTGCAAGGCCTTTTTTATTGACAGCTTGTCCAAAGAGAGGAATTATCCAAACGGTTGAAGCTCTCATTCCATATGGCACCACACTATTAACATTAATAGCAGCTGTATTAAATTCATTATCTTTTCAGATTGTGTGAAAGGTGTACAGTAATATATGTGTGTATTTGCATGGCAGAGTGTGTGATTAGAGAGTTGTAATGTTCCAGCTCTGGGGATTTATTGCATAAGATAAGAAAAGGCATGAATGGTAAATAGTGATGGTCCAGTGGAGCAAAACTGTTCGGGGGGGAATGCCTCCTTTATCGAGACCTTTCTGCACTAACAACCAACATGTCGTTCTGGGGGGGGGTTAATGTCTCATAACAAACAGAAATAGCGGAGGGATCCATGAGCAAGTGGCTTACGAGGCAACCCAGTGAAATTCCATCTATTTGGCACTGTATTTTCCACCACTTACCCCATATCTGTTTTAATCTTACCTTAAGCATCCTTGAAATGAGGTGTAATCCAGTTAAGCCCTTTTGAATCTGCTTCAGAGCCATTTTACACCCATTCATCACCCCGCAAACATTCCCTGCTAAACACATGCACTGGGTCCATGAGCCAAAATGTTCATACTAGAGACACAACGCTGCACTATTTGTGAGTGCAAAAGGCCAACCAAACATCGAAAAACATTCAGCTGACATTCGTCTCCTTAGAGGCTCACAGTGAACAAACACAATAATTAGTCATCACCTTCAACTATAGTATATAAAAGGATTACTGCACATCACTCAAGAAAAAAAACATCCAGTGGTGAAACACGGTGGTGGCAGCGTCATGCTGATGGGGATGCTTGCCCTCAGCAGGGACAGGGAAGCTGGATTTAAAGATGAACGGAGCTAAATGCAGAGTAATCCCTGGAACAAAATCTGTTAGAAGCTGCAAAACACTTACGATTGGGAAGAAGGTACACCTTCCAGTAGGTTAATAACCCCAAACATACAGTCAGAGCTACAATGGAATGGTTCCAATTAAAGGATAAGCATGTGTGGCCAAGTCAAAGTCCACACATAAATCCATCTGAAAATAATGTGGCAAGACCTAAAAATTGATGTTCATGAACACTTTCCATCCAATCTGACTGAGACTGAGCTGTTTCACAATAATTTGTCAAAACTGTTACAGTTGGAACAGATGGTAAACATTTTTATGTGTGTGTCTCCTTGGTGCTTATATTCACTTACCTGTCTAGGGTGTTACCATAAAGAATCCACCTGAATACTTGCAAGGCTCCGTGTGTATCAGTGAAGGGACAAAATGGCCCTAATGTCTGTGGAGCACTTTGCAAATGTGTGTTGAAAAAAGTGTTGAAACACTTTGCAAATGTGTGTTGAAAAAAGTGTTGAAAAAAACACATTATCATTCTATTATTGTGGATAAAAAGGTCCACATAGTGAGACCATGAACCAGCGAATGAGACTTCAGACAGATTAATTCTCTACTGTGATCCTGTTCTCATTACAGAAAGCAGGGGACTCAAACACACATAATAACAGGGCTGACTGCTGTTCCTTTGTAACATGTGGCTACCTAAATGATCCTAAATAAGATAGATGACAAGGATACGGCAATTCATAATCTGTGTTTTGCACAATGGAGTATAATAGTCTGTAGAGAACAAGGGACAACACACAGAGCTCATGTTTCCATGGCCCAGGGCAGCACACCTCGTCGGGAGCAATTAAAATGAGAGGATTCAATTTTGTCAAACACCAGGAACCTCAGATAAATCGTGTATCTCATTTTCCAGCGCGGGATACTCCCTCACATCGGTGCTATCATGTTTGTTACGGTGTTTTTAAGACACAGCTGGCTACAGAGTTGGTGAAACCACCCCCTTTCGCCATTTCCTGCTAATCCCAATCCTTCCAGGGAGACCCGGTGGTGGGAGAACGCCACAGTCCGAGTAGACTGCGAGAAAACGACGGGCCTCAAAGAGAAAACTTAGCCTGAGCAGAGAAGAGGGGGCGAGCAAGACAGCACGTCGCTGCGTGGTTTCCATGTGGGAGAAATCCACTTACATTAACTGATAAAGATTTAATTAAGAACAGACTGCAATTACTCCATAATTAAAGTCATTTGGCCTCTTGTTTGGATGAGTAGGCAAGACGCCACATGTACCTGTGTAAGGGCAGACAAGCAAACGAAGGACATGAGGTGCTTAAAGAGGAACTGCTTTAAGGTTTGAATTTAACGCTTAATTTTCCAAACCTCTGTTCCCCAGCATATGTTCTGAAGATGTATTCATCTCTGGTTATTTGCCTTTCATTCAAAAACTCATTTGTTATTCATTGAGATGTAATAAGCTGAATGGCATGAGTACAAAGCATCATCATCAAGAACCACATGAAATAGTAAACAGGCATGATATAATCATAATCCTCTTCAAACGGCACCCCATACAGTTTCTGATCGTCTTATTGTATAGAAAGGAATATATGGATTCTGAAACAAAAGTCCTGAGTGAACGCTCCATATTTTGGAAAATTAACTCTAAGGCAAAAACAGGGAAACCGGGTTCCTTCACAAATACTGAACACTATACAAGCCAGAACCAGTGAGAAATCAGTAGCAATGCGGGCTTGGGTTGCAGATGCCCTGCAGAGGATGAAGAGTCATAAGAGACGTATTTACACCTTACACCCATCACACCATCTTCATCCACTTTTTGAACAGCTGCCATCAGGCAAAGAGTTCCATGACATTAAAAGCAGAACCAACAGAACAGATTGCTGCACAGATTTGTGTTCTAGCTGAATAAGGGATTGGTGATTTTAAGACTCTGTACTGGTGATGTCTTTAATCTGTTAGATCTTTGGTTTCCTTTATGTTTTGTTACTTGTTATAGTGCCATGCAAATTTGACATTTTCTGTCGGATTAAGGTCTAGATTTTGACTGAATCGTTATAACATGAATATACTTGACCAAAGCCATTCCGTTGCAGCTCTGTGTTTAGTAAAACTGTCTGTCTTGCTGGAAGATGTGCTTCTGCCACAGTCTCAAGTCTTTTGCAGCCTCTTAACAAGTTTTCTTCCAGGATTATCTTGCATTTAGCTCCATTAACATCCCCCTCAAATCTGCGCACCTGATCCCCAAAGCATGGTCCTGCCATCACCATGTTTCATCATGGGGATGGTATGTTCAGGGAGGAATGCAGTGTTAGTTTTTCTCAACCTCCAGTGTTAAGCATGTAAGCCATCTTACCGGAGGACCTTGTCTCACTTATCTAAATCCACTACCTATCTTTTGGCATACTCCTAACCAGTGGCTCTCAATTCTGGTCCTAAGGACCTCCTGCTGGAGCAGAGAAATATCTAAAAGACTAAGGGACAGTGAGCCCTGAGGACATCTTCTTGTTCCTTTCTTCTAGTCAACCTGAGCTGTGAATCCCTGCACCTCCTTCAGCGTTAACATGGAACTCTTGGGTGCTTCCAATGTAATGTTTTCCTTACCCAACCTGTCAGTACAGATCGATAGATATGTCTTGGAAGGTTTCCAGGTGTACCACACTATTCGTTTTCAGATTATTTATCGAAAAGACCTCAGAGAGATGTTGTATACTCTAACCCTGCCTTAAACAAGCTTATCTGTGCTGTTGGCCTGAATAAAAGGCTCAAAGGGGAACTCTGGACATTTTATTCTGTCAAGTGGAGTGCAATATCAAAAAAAAAAAAAGTACACTACATTTGTTCGACCGATAGTGCTGCTTCCAAAAGAAATGTTAAAAAATAATTTATCAGTTTTCTGAAAGAATATAACCAAACTATCACGTATAGCTTTTTGTGCAATTATAAGAAAAAAAATGCTGCTAAATTATTAGAGAGCTCTAGCTTATATACATTTATAAATAGCATCAGTCCTGCATGCAAACTTTCTCATGAAAACCCCCCCCAGCACCATTCCACTATATTTGCATAACCCTGCCCTGCTTAAGGCAGAGGAGTCACTGAGTGATCCCAAAATTAGCATGCTGTCACCTTCGCCGTCTCTTCTGTCATTCAGCAAAACAGGCAAGTGTGCAGACATGTGAACCCATTTCCCATCTGCTGGAGAAATGTTAATCAGGAAGCATGCCACCGCACAGCTTCAGTCCTCTCCCAGTGCCGAACTGACATGCAGTGTATTTAAATCGCTTTCATGTGCCCTTATTAAAAGGGGGAGATGGAGTCAAATAGGAAGGACTGGAAATGTCATTGTCAGCATCTTGTGTTTGTTTTTCTTTAATTTAAATATAAAAGTCAAACATGGTAAATCTCTATATGTATACATCTGACATTTCTCGGGAATATGACAGCATTTAAATGGGGAATAAAAGCAATCCATAATTAAATTAACTGTAAAAGCATCCAGAATGAAAAAAGATTCATCTGTAATATCCTTAAATATACAGCTAACATGCTTCTCCTTTTGTTGGGTATTTGCATTTCAGTCATGTGCAGATACTTCTGTTTCTCTTGTTTCTAATGTATCTATGTGATGAATTTATGCGGACACAAAAACTTTCATCTCTTTGCTGTGGCTGCTGGATGCCTCAGGGCGCAGTGCCAACAGCTCTATTGTTGAGGAAACAGTGCCCTCCTGTGGCCTATGAGGGGAATGCGCACCAAAGAGAAAGGATTCTCATAATATGAAGAAATGTGGAGAAAAGAAACTTCCAAGAATTTTTTGTGGCTTATCTGGAGTAAAATATCCTGATAGAATTATCAACACGTAGAGCCAGTACTCACAACCAAGACAGTAGGTACAATGCTCACGCAGACGCATGATGAAACACATGTGTAACTATGATTAAACATTACTGCTGTGTTGGCTGAGTGAACACGGCACAGACATCTGGAGTTCAAAGGCAAGGGCTGAATAAGAAAACCAACAAATCTTCTTCAAATGCACACAGCCCTTTAAATCAGTGGATCAAATGCCCTGCAGGCCCTCACCATTAACCACAAGTATAAAATACAAACTGACAGAAAGAAAGAAGCTCCACTCACTGCTGTTTATTTAAAAAATATTTTTATTCTCTGCAAAGGAGGCAACAGGAGCTTCGGTGTGTTCTATGGCTTGTGTACAGAGTTCCTGCAAGGGAAAAAAAAATTCATAGAACGAGCCCTTGGGAAAAAAAACTGCAAGACCCACCCATGTTTACTGAGGAGGAATGTTTGAGGCGGCTACGCTGCAGCTGTTACAGAATACGGTCTCAAGCAATGGGCACAGTGTTTGAGCTTAAAACTGTTCGAGGGGAATGCTACTGTACAGTTCCAGGCTTAGTGCATCACCCTGCGTGGCAGTTACATAAAATAAGCAGAAACCAAGAGATTTCTTAGTGGTATGAAACAAAAGTAATGCTGCTGGTATTTGTAAAGAATTACAAGAATGTTTAGATGGTTTCTCTGTGGAAAAATGCCAAATGAAAAAAATTAACTGCTTTCAAACGTACATTTTTGTGAAAACTTTAGGAGGCATTCGTCACGACTGGATATTGCCCCCTAGAGATACCTGAATGAACTTGATTCGTTATAATGCAGCCTGGAAGTAGATTTGAATGCAGTCAACATCTCATTATCTTAATGCTCTACTACAAGCAGAACTGATTAGGTTTTCACATATGGGAACAGTGTTTTTAAGCCATTTCTCAGACTATTTTTAGTTTCAGTTCTTCTGCTGCTTTGTTCTGGACAACTTGACTCATCTGACCGCAACAGAATTGACTAAATCTGGCATTCAGCATATTATCGCTATTCCCAACAGACTATTCCTACACATTTTTCCATTTTAAAAGTCCAGAGTTGGATTTTCAAATACCTCAGTCAATTTCCAGGTCATGGTCAGACAGTTGGGTCTAAAAGTTTAATGTGATTTTGTAGAGTTTTCTTGCACTGTTTGAGGTTTAGTATCAATATGCTGATAAACTGAAAAACTTCACAAAGCCATTTTATAAGCCCAAAATATCTAACATTATATCTAGCTGAGGTACTCATCAAATCCTGAGGTAACAAGTTCCTAAGTTTGTTTACAGTCAGACTAAGTTTCAATATCTTGATATATCAAGATAACATCTCAAGCTTGTAGAGATACCAATAATTACTCATTGCTTTAAGAGAAGACACAAGATGGCTTACGATAGCATAACAAATTGAAACTGAAATACAAAGCTTGTTTTTGGCAGTTTCATTATCTCAATATCTTGAGATAAACTTTATTAACTTTGTGTCATTAAGTTGTTTATTGTTAGGTTTGATATTGTAATTTCCCCCTTTCTTGATATCAAGCTAACACTATTTTAATCTTGATTTTGAGTGGTATTATTTTTCTCATCTGAAGAAAGCAGTACCTCAAGCTGGTTTTGTCTTAGCAAAGGGTTCATTACCTCTTAATCTTGAGATAACGAGATTTTACCTTTGTTTTGCTGTGAAATCCTATAAGGTCAACATTACACTGACATATCTCAAAGTATCTTTTGTAGTGTTAGCCGTTTTATTTTCTCTCATTATCTCGAGATAATGGCATTTTTTACAAGCATCTCAAACTCATTTTGTAGTGATAACAGTTTCATTATGTCCACATAAGTTATGAGTTTTTATGCTATAACTTTTCATTTATCTCATTGTCTCAAAATAATGGTGTTATGTCAGTAAAATGAGTTTTTGAGGCTACAGCAGTTCAGTTATCTTTCCACTTCGAGATAACAAAATCTTGAGCTCATTTTGTTTCAGCTAAGTTTCATTATCTCAAGATAATTTAATTTTTTAGTTCCACCCCTTGAATGATTCCATTATCTCAAGATAAAGAGACCATCAGCGCTCTCTGTTATTTTCTATTTTCCCAAATCTTGGGAAAACAAAACCATGGGCTCTATAGTTGTTATAACACTTTTTTTCTCTCTCTCGATATAACCACATCAGACATTGGTTTTGTCATACTTTCCCATATTTCACTATTAAGCTAACAACAATTCAGTCTCATTTTAGAGTCGTAGCAATATTTTCTCATTATCTCAAAGTAACAAGACCTTGCACTGGTTTTGTCACGATAAAAGGTTCATTATCTCTTTATCTTGAGATAACACAACTTTAAACCACATTAGCTCATGATGATGAGAAATGAATGTAATTTGGAGTAATAACGGTTTGATTACCTTGAGTTAACGAGATTGTTTTTGGCTGATATAAAACCTTATTATTTCATTGTCTTAGGGTAACAAGACCTTGAGCTTATTTTGTTGTGATAATGGCTTAATTTTGTCAAGACAGCATACTTTTTTGTGGGCTTTACAGTTTAGCTTTTATATTATGAGTTAAGACATTAAGCTTGTTTTCTCATAAAATATTGTTTAAGCACAAGATAACGAGTTTGTGAGTTTTCTATTGTTATAACAATGTTTGAGATTTTTGTTTATTCCAATTAAATCATCTCTTTATCTCAAGATAACTTCTCAAGTTCATTTAGGAACAGTAATGGTTTTGTTGTCTCACCATCTTGAGGTAAGAGCTTAAGCTCATTTTGATTTGATTATGGTAAAATCTTTTTGTGATAATGACTTATTGGGTTTTTTGTTGGTATAACAAGTAATCTATATTATTATCTTATGATAACTAGACCCTGACCTTATTTTATTGCGACAATAGTGGTTGAAGTATCCCAAAATAAAGATTTCTCAGGTTTTTGTTGTTTTAGCAGTTCGGTTATTTCATTATCTCAAGATAAAACCTGATCTTCATTTTGTTACAGTAACAATTTTATTATCTCTCTAGCTTAGATGAATGAGGCCTTCAGCTAATTTATTTGTGATAAGTTTCAGCTCAAAATAATGAGATAATTATCACAGTATTGGAAGACTATAAGACATCTTGATATATTAAGGTTATATTTCTTGAAATAATACATTAGTGTACTTATGTCAACTCAGGAATCAGTATGTTAGCAGTGGGCTTGATACTCATCTTGTTATCTCAAGACAGTACGTTTTAGCTAAGAGATATTCAGCTTGTAAACTCTAAAAATTAAGAGTTGTGGGGGCCTACTACTACTTTCATACATCTCAAAATTTCTCCCAATTCTATGAGAAGAGATTTGAGAAGAGTCTGGAAATTTGGTTTTCCATACCCAGTTTTTTCCATACTTTTTCAGAAATTGGCTATATAAAAGCTAATTCAATACAGTCTTGGGACTGTGTAGGAACCCTGCACTAAGGTACAGAACAGACTTTACTGTAAAGCAACCTGTCAGTGGTCAATCATTGCAGTAGCAGGGGTGCCGGATTGCTCACAGAAGCACTTTGGATCACTAAAACGGTGGCCGTTACATCTTGCATTATAATCTCACGATGCTGCTGAGAATGTGGCCAGGAATTAACAGCTCTGGATCAGACCCAGTACAGGATAAAGCTAACAGCAGTGCAAAGCTGATCAGCAACGTAGGTGTCAGTTGTAAAGCCAAAATGTCACATTTGACAGCGGACAGGCCTGACATTAACTGAGAAAGCAGGTCATATAATTAGAGCACCAGCAGTAAGGAGAGTCGGTGTATTCCCACACCATCATTCTGAAACCCGGTGACCTTCTTTTAATTCCTGTGACGTCTCTGTTAGCAGTTCGGGTTGGCATGCGAGATCATATAAAGCGGTTGGGGTAAAATGATGCAGGGCCACATAAACACCCACACAGTCCAACACACACACACACACTTAATCACCCGTGCACTCATTCTCACACATTATATATGAAGGAGAAAAAAATATATATTAACATTTGGGTTACAAAACATTTTAACAGCCTCAGTGTAGTAAAGCACACGTGGGTTGTCATCTCTTTCTTTACCTTCCACAAAATATAAATATTTTTGATTTCTAATAAAAATATTCCCCCTTTTTTATCGGGATCTCAGGCACTGGATTTCATCTCTGTACAACAGAAAGGCTGTTCCTCCTCCCTCAAAGTTTGTTCGGTGAATGGAAGTCACTTCTAGCGAGTTACATGATTTGGCTGCTATTTAGAGTTTACAGCCAGGAGGAGCGATTGGGGGCGTATTCGGCTATTTAGCCATTAAGCCCAAAGTTCCTCCTGGCCTTTCTCCCAGCCAACAGTCCAGCTGTCTAGATCTGTGAAAGCTTCATTCCTGGCCCATCAGAAACTAAACAACTGTTTCCTTTCCCAACAGACCCAAAGACTCCTGGTATATTCTGTGCGGGCAAAATAAGTAATTAATTTAGGAGCCTTTCTTTAACAGCAGTCTGATGGTAGTGTGGTTTAAATAGCCTGATTATGGAGCAGTGGATAAAACAACTGGTTGTCTGGATTTGTTTATCACAGTAGCCATCCGAAAAGTTCCTAAACAACGTGTAATGTCTCTTTGTTGAACAGGATCCACAGTAAACGGCCAAAACTCAAGCAGACTTATTCCATTTCAAAGCTGCTTTGCACAAATGAAAGAAAGCACGGGTTAATCTGATCAGTTCCCCAGAATGTTCCTGCAGCAGAGCTGCTCGGTTCAGTCCACCGGGCCCTGGAAGATCAGCTTGGACCAGCCCTGAGAGGGGCTGAGCTGGGTGGCACAGAAGGGGCAAGCAGCGTGGAATGCGTGGGTGCCATGGGGCAGAGGGATCTCGGACCAGTACTTGACCGACTTCTCTGAGCACACGTGTCCGCACGGCACAAAGGCGTGAGTGGGCGCGCCCGTGTCCACGTAAAAGGCGGGCTCGCAGCCCAGCCACAGAGGGACGTAGGGTCCCACCACCCGGCACATGGGACATTCTCGCTGGGTATTGGGCTCCCGCTCGGAGCGGTGGCCCCAGTTGTGGTAGCCGTGGACGTGGCCGCACGCCAGGTAGACCCAAGGCTGCTTGTCCTCCAGAGAGGAGAAGGCCCGACTGCGCTGCATGCTGGGGAAGGCAAGGGTGTTGAGACCTACAGGGCACTGGGGGCGAGCCGCGTTGATCTCCTGCCTGAGGGCCTCCAGGTGCTTTTGGGTGGGAGTGTGGAAGAGACCCTCTGCAGTGCGCCACAGCAAAGTGGCTCCACAGAGATCCACCAGAGAGCCATCCTGCAGTATGTTACTCTCATTCTCCACCTGAAAAAAGTGAGACAATAGTTTCTAACAAATAGCATATGGCATCTACAGTACCATACTACAGTATTCATGACTCTTTTTCACATTTGATCAATTTGCAGCCAACAAAGTTCAGTCTATTTTACCAGTACTTTATATGGTGGACCAACACAAATTGCACATTCAGCTGTTCTCTAAGATTAGTTTGGGCACATTAGTGTAAAAACGGCATCACGACAACCAAGGAACACAACAGACAGGTAAGGTAAACCATTGTAGAGAATGCTGAAGCAGGGTTAGATTTTAAAACAATATCCTGAGATTTGGATACCTCAGAGTGCTGTTCAGTTCATCCACTGAAAATGAAAAGAGAGAATGGCAAAACTATAAAGCTACTAATATGGAAGAAGGTGTTCCAGTTTGGTGAGCCCTTCATGTAAAGTCCTGTGAGGCATAAAATGAACAATGCACACCATAAAACCCGGTGCTGGCTGCATCATGCTGTGTGAAGGCTGTTAGAGGCAGCAAAAGGTTCAGGACTGAAGTAAAGATGTACTACCTTCCCTCCTTTCTAGCAGAACAATGACACTAAACATGCAGCCTGAGGTACAAGTAAAACTTTCAGATCATGTTCAGGTGTTGAGAGAATGCCCAATTTTGCACCACTTTGCATTGGTCTAACACATAAAATACCAATAAAAACCTCGACATTGAAGTCCGTGTTTGTCGTGTATACACACACGCTTAAGATGTACAAACCAGTTTTCCTGGTATCTGTGCTGAGCGGGTCTCTCTCAAAGTGTAGACATCTCCACAAACGGAGATCTCTCTCCAGATGCCGGGCTTGGATTCTTCCATGAAGCCTCCCTTAGGGTGCATTACAAGCACCCCATTGGTCGTCAGCCCATCCATGTGACCATCAGGGTTCTTCCATTTCGCAGCTTTTTCCTGGAGCAGAAGTTATATTTTATTATTTCCACTATATAAAAAAAAAGTACCTTCTTTTTATGAACCCACATAGATGTGCACAAAACCCATAAATGAACAGTGACTGGTAATTACCCCTAGGAAGATGTTTTTGGAGGAGTCGAATCCAGCTGCGTAGATGCGAGCAGTGTAGGGAGGGTTGCGTTCGCAGACAACTCTGCAGGCGAAGCGAGAGATGGTGCTCTGGGTGATCTGAGTCTCCTCTCCATCTTGGCCTCCTGCTACGGTGTCAGTAACCACAAAGTCTATGGGATTTTCAGTGGAACGTCCGATCTGCAGAGCAAGTCATAAACTCATTTCATTCAGTTCATTAAAATCCGTAGCAAAGACTTGCTAAATAAAGAAGTTGACAATTTGAAAATGTGTTTGGCCTTAGAATAATGAAAGCTAAAATAAAAGTTGGATGTGATGAAACCGAGAAAGTGCTTGCTTTTGAAAGCTCGACGTCGGCTTGATGTTTAAAAACAGGTTTCAAAAGCGCTGGGCCAGAGGCATTTTTACAACTGTGTTGCGTCACCTCTTTTTTCACTAATGCTGGAGTAAACATTTGGGATGTAAGCAGGCCAGTTTACGCAGAAATAAAAGCAAAATGTTTTCACCATTCTCACTTTATTCAGGATTTCCACCACAACCAAATAATCCCATTTGTTAGTGTCTAAAAGCACAGCAGTTTAGCATGGAGACGTTTATCACAGAAACTCGCTCCTCCGCACCACATTATTTGGCGTTCTCTTGTTGAAATAAGATTCTAAAACCGGTTCTGTTGTTCACTTTTGATAGTGACATCAAGGACCTTCAGGTTAGCCAAGCTGCTCTAAAACACAACCAAACCACAGGAGGAGGTGGTTTTACAAGACTAAGTCACATAGTCTATATTATCTTGAGTGTGGAGATTGTTGCTGCAATAATCATTTTTAAAAACACTATCAAATGTTTGCAATAACTGTTTCCCCTTTCTCAGGTTTCTTACAGATGCAGTGCTTTGCAAAAATATTCACACCCCTTAAATCTTCCCGCTGTTGTAAAATTGCAGCCACAAATTAATGAGTTTTATTGAGATTTTATGTGACAGACCAATACAGAAGGAAAGCATGGAGATCGTTAATCAAAGAAGCAACAAAGAGGCCCATGGTAGCTCTGGATGAGCTGCAGAGATTCACACCTCTACTAGTGGTGCGCTAATTAAATCGGACCTTTTTTGAAAGAAGGCCAAACAAAGCCATAGGAAGTTTGGAGTTTTGCCACCAGCCACCTAGGTGACGCAGCAAACATTAAGAGGTGTTTATTGCTGCTTGAAAAATTCTTAGATGTAGCAGAAAACTAACAGTGCTCATGATCTGAAACACACCTTCTCCATAATGAATAATGGTGATGGCAGCATCATGCTGTGGGAATCTATTTTTCCCCCCAGTATGAACAAGGAAGCTGATGTGAGTTGATGGAGAGAAAGATGGAGCTAAATACAGGCCAATACAGGTTTTCCTGGAAGAAAACCTGTTATACTTGAAACTGGGGCAGAGCTTCACCTTCACCTTCCAGCAGGACAACGACCCTAAACATCCAGACAGAGCTACAATTTAATGGTTTAGATCAAAGCGTATTCATGTGTTAGGATGGTCTGGTCAAAGTCCAGACTTAAATCAAATGTCAAATTTGTAGGATTTGAAAAGTTAAATTATAATTGAAGGAAATGATAATCAATGTGCACACCATAGATTAAGAAGAATTAAGATTTTTAGATTAAGAATTTTTTTTTTATAAATCATAGATAATTTCCTTCCATTTCACTACTATACAAGGCTTTGTTTTGGTCAATCTTAGGTCTGTAACTTTTGGCTCTGAAGCTACATGGGGTCCTTTAGGTCTTCCACAGTGGCACTTTTTTATATTTATACAGGAAACTTTTAAAAAGAAAAGCCAGTTCTAGCTATTTTCCACGATATATTTTTAGGGAACTTCCATGCTGTAATAACACTAATGGTACAATAAATTCTTTTTTTGCTCGTTTTGTTTTCTTTCCTTTGGTCATTAGGTTTCAAATGATATGCCATATCTCTATATAAGTAAGGAAAATAACATGTTTTATTTGTTTCTCTTTGTTCTAAAACCTGAAATTAGACACATAATATTATGATTCTTTAACTTAACCATTAAATAGGTATTAGGTCTTTTCTCAAATGTAAGTCATGTGTTTTGCAGCTCTAGAGAAATCAGAAGGAGCAAGGAGATAAATGCTTGTTTGGATGATAAAGCCTGCTGACCCATCCCTCCTCCAAAACAATTCCCAGCAATAATAATACACTGAAGTGTTTGGTTATAAATGCTATAAATATCTAAATATATCACCAGAAGTTGCTGTTATTCTTTTTAACACAACGAGAGCTGTGTGATGACTTGGAGATGGAAAACATGGTGTTTATATCACAGGCCCCTGCAGTGAACCGCACACACCCACCCACCCAGCTTCTCAGCCTCTCTCAGAGGCTCTTTTTATAACCAGTCATGTTACTGACCTGTAGGCAACTGACCTTTTGATGTTCCCGTCTCGGCTCTGTTTTTAAACATGCCGCTGCTGCCCGGTTCAAAATTAGCATCCGCTTTTTAAAACACTGTAAACCATCTTAAGTTTCAGCTATTCACACAATGAGTTTGTTCTGTTTCAAATGAAATACTGGAAAATCCTCAGATACTGCTTTAAAACACATATTACATGTTACATATTACAAGATTATTATAATTTGGGACGGGGGGGGAGTAGGGTAATATGTCTTTAAACTTAGCTTCAAGCATTGCATCAGACTGATGAATAGGAAACCGTAAGAAGAAATAAGCGTTTCCTCTTTTATTTCATCATCACTTTTTTTCTCTGAAAAGTTCCTAAAATCCTTCATTTGTGAAGTTCTCTGATTTGTACTTTGTGTTTCCATTGTTGCTCCAAAACACGTGAAAATTATATTTAGTTAACATGCAAATGACGCCCCTCTTTCTGACTTTACATTTAAATCGTCATTATTTATATTTATATGTATATTGTGACTTTCAAATGTAAGAGAGCTTTAAAACACATATTCTAAACGTTACAGTGGACTGTGAGGGAGTAATGTGTTAAAAAAACTTTTTAAAATTATCTTTAATACAAGCTTCTAATGAAACCTGAAGATCTGCTGCAGTAGAAGATTTAGATGCAGCCTCCTTTACGACCAAGCGAGTAATTAAACGGGGCGTTTACCTGAAACATGTCTGTGTCTTTATCATGGCTGTACTCCACCACCACCGTCTGGTGCCTGGACAGCGTGTAGGAGATGCTGTGTTGGCCTTTACAGTTCACAGCCTGAAATAAGACAATATATTACTGATGTAGGTGCCATAATCTGCTTCCAACACATTTCACATGTGAAGATTAAAGACGTTTTCCAAATCGAATCGACCAGAGCTCCCATACCTTCAGGAACAGGTTGACAACATAAAACTAAAGTTCATGTTCAGTTTAGGGCAGCGGAAAGGCTTTAAATAAGGAAGCTGCAAGATGAGGTAGGAGGGAGGGTAGGTAGCAAGGATGGAAAGAAAAAAGGGATGTTGGACACAAGGATATAACAGAAAGAAGGTAGGAAAGACACAAGGAAGAAAGGAAAGACAAAAAAGAAAACAAGAAAGGCCAAAAGAAGAATATCTGGAAAGACCAAGACAAAGTAGGAAGGACACAACATTCGGCCATTCGAACAAGTGTAGACATACAGAAAGTATTTCCATCTTTATTTTATTTTCCTACTTATCCAGAAGAGGAAAACATGAAAAAATATATTTCAAACTTTTCTAAACAGCAAAGGAAAACAAAACCCCGCCACAACTAAACAACATCTCTTCTGATTACATCCCACCTTTGCCTCAGTACACAAGCTCTCTGGTTCTCATTGGATCCTTCTGTTACACTGTCGGTTTCTCCTCCACCGGTTCCATATTCTGTTCCCTTCCTGACAGCTCTGTAGGTTTTAATTTGTCATTATTAAAGGCTCACTGTACGTCTCAGTCTGCCTGTATGTGGGTCCAACCAAAAACCACGTATGACATGCAAAAGTTTCTACACCCTTTAAGTCTATGACTTACTATCCCTATGGAATACTGGAGTTTGTGGTTTTAACGTGACAAAATTTGAAAAACCTCATGAGATATGAATACAGTGGGACAAAAACATATTTGGCAGCCACCAATTGTGCATGTTGAAGTACTTAAGAAGATAAAACGTGGCTGGATCTTCCAGCAAGACAATGATCCCAAAACACACAACTCAGGCAACGAAGGAGTGGCATTTCAAGGTTCTGGAGTGGCCGAGCCAGTCTCCAGACCTCAGTCTAATAGTGAATCTGAAGAAGGAATTGAAAGTCTGTGTTGCCCAGCGACTGCCCCAAAACATCACAGCTCTAAAGATCTGCATGGAAGAATGAGCCAAAATAGCAGCTACAGTGTGCAAACCTGGTGAAGATCTACAGAAAACGTTTGACCTCTGTCATTGCCAACAAAGGTTAATTTACAAAGTGTTGAAGGGAACTTTTCTTATTGAACAAATACTTATTTTCTGCACCATTATATAAATAAATACTTTAAAAAATCATACAATCTGATTTCCTGGATTTTTCGTTTCACAGTTGAAGTGTACCTATGATGAAAATTACAGACCTCTCATCTTTTTAAGTGAAACAACTTCACAATAGGTGGCTGCTAAATACTTTTTTACCCCACTGCCAGGTGTTGCACCTAAAACTTACTGTGTACAACTAAGAAGTGATTTCTTGTGCATTTACGTCTTGTTTGTGGCTTTGACACCACCGGCAGAGTCATTTACAGGAACACTACAAAGCATCTTACGCAACTCCTCCGTTGATGCATGCTAGATTTACGATGAGGAAATGAAGAACAACCCCAGTGTGAAGACACAAAAGCATGCAGTAAATGAACGACATCCTGAGTTGAGAGCTGTGCATACTTCCATCCTTCTTTTTCCTTCTTACAGACAGAAATACAGCAAAAATTCCTCCAATTTATTGCACAATTTCTTTATTGCATTACCTTAAGTTGCACAGTGTGGTTCAAATTCCTGGAACAGGAACAGAGAAAGCCTGTAAAGTCGCACTCCCATAACAGTGACCATAAACTGCCCGCTGGCCCTCTGTTAGCACGAGCTCGCCAACCGGCTGATCTGCCAGTCAGCGTGCTAAGGGGAGGGCGGGTTAAGGCCCAAAAAGCAGCTCTCACCAACACTTAAACACATGCCACCATCATCCAGCTCTTATCTGCATTTCCAAAACAACCCCCCCTCCCCTTCCCTATTTTGTCACGTGCGGGAGGGGAAAGAGGGAGAGAGAAAGTGGGTCATCAGAGCTGCCACGCTCTGCTGTAACTTCAGACACAGACTGGGGACAAATGTCATCATCAACACAAACAAATGCTGCTCCACCTGCTCAGCAGCGAAAGGTAATTAGCGCAAACACAAAACAGAGAAAGACACAAAAATAACCATGCTCCCCGACTCGAGGAGTCAAAATAAACCGCAATAAGTGGAAAGGCTGGCAGCGGCATCATGGGAGCTTCTCATTATCTGTCATGAACACCAGAATGTGCGCAGACATGTGAACGTTTCCTTTCAGCCACCGGGCATTCGTGGTTCATTCGTAGGCTGCGCCGTCAGGGAGCGTGAGCGGGGCTGGCAGACCGCTCCAAAAAGGAGAAAAGATGGCTGCTTTCATCTGACTCCTTCGGTGTTTGATACACTTAATCACTCTATTGGCTCGGCACCGTGTTTGCCTCTTGCAGATGGTTATTTTTCGACTGTACGCACAGCTGGGAGTGGAGGAGGGCTGGCCGACTGCGAGAACATCCTCCGTTCTCTCAGCCTAATAATCCCAGGCCTGGGAACGAGGTGGCGAAGAGGAACAGAGGTAAAAGAGGAAGACCAGCGCAGCAGTTCCCCTGCTCAAAACGCCTGCAACAAATGCCACTCATTGTTCTTTTAAAGCCACAAACAATGCAGTATACGTTTCTGAGAATTAACATTCATCACATTTAACAGTGCCTTACAAAAATACTCACACCAGTTAAACTTTTTCACGTTCGCAGGTATATTTTACTTACACAAAGTACTGCGTAATTGGGAAGAGAAAGGAAAATTATGCATTATTTAATGTTTTCATACATAAAATCGAGCGCAAACAGCCTTTAGAAGTCACCTAATTAGTAAATAGAGCTCACCTGCGTGTAATTTATTCTCGGTATAAATCCAGCTGTTTCTGTGAAGGCCTCAGAGGTTTGTTAGAGAACATCAATAAACACACAGCATCATAAAGCAAGGTTAGGTTATAAAACACCTTCCCAAGCTTTGGACGTCTCACAGAGCACGTGTAATCTATCATCTAGCATGGACTACAGATCGTGGTATCTCTGGAGGAGCAGAAATTCACAGCTCAGATGGAGAGTCCACTGAGAGAGCTTTTTTTTAAATTATTCAATAAATGTGGATTTTAAGGGTCAGTGCTAGAAGAAACCCACTGTAGGGTGGTGGCAGCATTGTGCTGTGGGAATGCTTCTTTTTAGAAGCAACATGGAAGCTGGTCAGATTACTAACTTATGATTGCACTGACTCACGCTTTTCGTGTTTTTTTAATTAAAAATTTGACCTTCAACTTTACAACTATGCACTACTCTGTGCTCGTCTATCACATATGATCTTATTAAAAAACATACAGAGGTTTGAGGCTATAACCTGACAAAATATGAAAAAAGCTCAAGGAGTGCGAATACTTATGCAAGCCACTGTTTCCCAACATTCAGCTCATCCTTGAACAAAATAATGCCCAGTCTCTGTTGTGGAAAGGCCTTTCTCACAGAAAGAAAACCTTTCAAGCAGATATCAGGAGTCGCGTTACACAAGGTGACAGAAACCTGAACCTGAGAGCCTTTGGTCAGAGAGCTAAACCGAGAACAAGCGTCTGAATAACAGCCGAGAGAAGCAGCTCCTTGTTTAAAGGCTTGGCCCTGGAACCGAGGAGAGGAATGCGGGAAGGAAAACATGTCATACTGGCTCTCTGGTGCAAAGAGAAGCAATGAGGCCCAGCTAGGAACTGTGCTTATTGAACTGGAAATGTCAACACAATAGTCAGTGCCAACAGCAACGTAAATTCAGGTTCCATGAGGGATAGAGAACCGGAAACCTGTTACCTAAAAACTTTCCGATAACTTTCCCACCTCTCTATTCCTCATCTTAATAAAAGATAACGTTAGCAGATTCATAGGAAAAACACCCTCTTACACCTTTATTTATACATATTTGATCCAAATACACTATTCACAGTGAGAGTGTGTTCATTAAATTGTCAGTTCATGTTTTGTTTTGTACCTTGCTATCCTGGGGTGTGTTGAGGATGTGCACAGTGCTCGGCTTAACACCGTTGGCTTTGGTCCTCTTAAAAAGCGCAAATCTGCTTTTCCGTCTACCCCGATCTCCGTTGGGCAGAGAGCCATTGTACCTGTCACAGAGGGGGGTGGGGGGTTTGCATGGGGTGGAGAAAACGACAGCATTCACAGTTATTTTTTTTCTTCTTCTTCTCTCGGGATAAAAAGAGTTGTTTGTAGCTCTAAAGAGATGTGTGTAATGAGATTTACAGGCAAAATTCTTGTAATCATATAAAAAGTACACATGGAGATTTAGAAACATTTGCATGCCTTGAAAGGGAGCCTTTCCACGTATTACATCACTGGCAATCTAATACACCATATTAGTAATCTAAGCGTCACCTTGGATAATGTCTGTTATTACATAATGCACTCTGGTGCTGGTGATTTCACTGAGCTGGGGCTGTGTAAACTGCAGCTAAGCAGAAACACATTTTAAAATACACAGTGTGGGGAGCAAACTGAGCAGAATTTTAAATAATTACACAGAAAACTACAAGATCTTGATTTGAGAGCCACAGGCAAAAAAAAGAAAATAGGGATCGGAAATCTATGTGCTCTGCGCTTCCCGATCCTTTCATACCAGATTCCAGCTTCGCCCCTTCTGTCCGGTGTGAGGCACCTCGCCCAAGCTCCTCCTCATGAATGAAGGAGCCCTTTCCGGTGGGACTGATCCACTTTCTGTCCACCAGCTGGTTCCTACAGCTGGGCCACCCCATGCTTTACTCTCATCCAACACGCAGACCTTCTGCTCACACCCGCACATGCAACCACAGCGTGCTAAACAGCCCCACCGTCTAGCAGGAATATTTACATCCAACGCCCCAACTTTGCATACCAATTCATCAGAGGGAAGAGGTTCAACCAACCGCAGCATGATGGGACTCCTCTCCTCTTTGTTGCGGCGTAAAGGCAACAGAACCTCTTTCGCCTCCTCCCTCACCTCCCTCCTAAGCTAGTCCACCTGTCCCGTGTCTCCACACGGCTGGCCGGGCAGGGGAACACATGGTCCCAGTCAGCACAGTGCACAAAGCTGGCCTATGAGACAAGCCACCCACAGAGAGCCAGGAAGGCGAATTCTGTGGAAAACGTAAAACTACTGCGATGTTAAAGCTCTTTCCTTCATTTTCACTCATATTTGCCACATTTCCTTCTTAAAGCATGAAAGTCCTCATTGAACCACTGTTTTGGCACAACTAATATGATTTTAACTGCCCGGCTTCGTAGTATTCACATAAAACAATTTCACCAGTAGAATACAACATAATCAAAGTGTTTTCATTTAAAACAGAAAAGCAAGGATTATCCCTGGTGCTGCTAACATTTTACAGCATGTTAATTATTAGACTTTTAATGTTTCTACCAGCGTTTTTTTTATATTGTTCCTAAGGTTACCCGAAGTTGGAAAATCATGAAATGCCGATGTAATTGTTTTCCGCACTTTCCACCCATCAGGTTGACTATCTTATTGTTAGGCAAAGTGTGAATTCACAACATTGATATAATTACCAACAAATATTGCACTCCAAATGGTCTCTTAGTCTATTGCACACACTTATATTTCAATGATGATATAATTGCAATATATTCTGGTACTTTTGTTTTGTTTTTATACATAGACCATCACAGAAATACTGAATAAACTGCTAAATGTAATTTTCACCAACTTATTGTGCATAATAATATACCTTAGAACAGTTCTGGTCCTTATAGTGTAACACTAGTAAGCACAAAGTAATCCAATACTGCACCCCACCATTGCTTTGAACTGCCGGTCAGCTGCTACACTTTTCCTTGCTTACGAGTAAGAGAAAGACAATTGGAAGAATGTATGACTGCAAAAAACTAAAAAGGTATCCCCCCTCACTCTTGGTAGGATTGGACAGTTTTAAAACCACAACATGGTTACATTTACATGTTGGTTAAGCAGCCAACTGCAGGCTGACAACCTGAGCAGACAGCCTGACTAACTAACCAGCTAATGTCACTTGTGTTGCTCAATAAAATGCAAAACGGTAATAGCTCCAAACAGCTGAAATGTCTTTTTTATAAGCGAGGGGAAAAGTGTAAAGCAGGGGTGCCCAAGTCCACTCCTTAAGCGTGCAACTTTTAGATGCATCCTTCTCCGACACTGCCGAATTACCAGGCCTCCGCGGAGCTGGCTGGGAACTCAAGCCTTTGATTCAGGTGTTTTGGAGCGAGGATGCATCTAAAAGTTGCAGGGTGGTAGCTCTCAAGAACTTGACTTGGGCTGCCCTGGTGTAAAACATTCTTTCAGGCAGCTGACCAGCAGCATGCAGCAATGTGTGGGGTAGGAAAACATAACTGTGTTACACTACACTGGCATATCCTTAAAACCACAGAAATGGCATGGCTGACAAGCTCAGCAGATTCAAAAGTTTTACTTTAAAAGGTCTACTGGAAACAAGCCAATGCCCACGGTCACTTCTTCTGTAGTTACAATTTTGACGTAATGTTTAGTTTTTGCAATAAAATGCACATTTTAAGCTGACACACACCCTGCATCATGTTAAAGAACCCCACGATAGATGAGTTAACAAACATCCTCAATCAACCGTAGAAACTCCCAGCCTAAAAAAAGGCGCACGTTGTTCAGACGTACACTCAGCACTGGCTGGCTCCTTGTACCTGACTGTCTCACACTAAGCATGCATTCAGCTGACATGAAGCTTAGCATTTTCACCATGATGAATTATAGTGAAGAACATAGCCTGTAAGTCTGTAATAAAAAGCCCCACATGCTTTAAATGAATTCATCATCGCAGCGTAGAACAATATCATGTCATCCAGGAGCTGCCACCGTCACATTAGCTAGGACAGCCTCTTTACCAACTAATTGTGATCACGTTCCCTTTTGACCTGTGCCAGGCAGACAGCGGATTTACCTTCCAATATTTAGCAGCAGGGATTAGAAGACTGTGGCGTATCGCATACCCTCCAGGGCTGCGGTGAGGAGCCAACAGCACCTCCTACCTCTTGTGTTAATGTCAAAGTGTACAGAACGGGAAGGAGATACAGCGCTGTGAAGAAGTGTTTGCCCCCTAACAGATTTCTTGTGCTTTTGGTTTTTTGCCACACCTAATTTTCAGATCAAATAATTTTAGCATCAGAGAGAAAATGTCGTTTTTAAATGATAATTTTATCAAACCAACAAGTTCCATATGTGAAAAAAAAATCACCTTCCTTGTTAAATGATGAATTATCTGGGATTAACCACAGGTTGTTTTGGGGGTTTTTCTTGGGACAGTTGAGTTTAATTTCATTTGCCGCACCAAGGCCTGATTACACCCAGGTTTTTGGAATCAAAACTCACTTATACATAACTTTTCTCTTCTGGTGCATTACTTGCTGTTATTTCAACTGTTAACTTTGTTTTCTCTCAGTGCTTTTCTCTCCATAGAAGGTACACCTGGTCTGGTATCCTGCTTAGCTACAATACCCTGTTGGATGGGGGACATCCCCCATGTCCTGTTATCAACTTTTTTAACTTCTTTAACATTGAAAGTACTCTTACATCAGCTCTTTTTGCTCTTTCTGTCTCTCTGCTCTGTCTTCTCGAACCCCCAGTGGGTCGTGGCAGATGGCCGCTCGTACTGAGCCAGGTTCTGCTGGAGGTTTTTTCCTGTTAAAGGGGAGTTTTTGCTCTCCACTGTCGCTACATGCTTGCGCAGTATGAGGGATTGCTGTAGTTGGAGTCTGCATGAACGGGGCGCAATGCCAGTCAATGACTCGATGCAATCTGCTGGGATTCCTTAAATAGAAAACCTTTAAATTGGAATGTTTGTATGATTGTAATGAAATGACTTGTCTTGTAAAGTGCCTTGAGATCACTTCTGTTGTGAATCGGCGATATATAAATAAACTGAATTTAAATGAACCCATTTGACAACACAAAGAACGCTTGAAGACCTCAACAAGAAACACTTCAAGCCCTGATCTAAACAAATTCATGAACGAATGAGGAAAGTGACATATATCAGTCTGGGAAGGGTTTCAGGGTTCCCGCTGAACAAGGCCGTCTCAGAATTACCAAAAAAACAGACAAACAAGAACGACGGTTTTTTTTCCCAAAGGTGTACATCCTGTTAGCGTCTGGTTTCCCCCCCAAAAACGAACATCATACAAAGAGAAAAACAGAGGTGGTAGTCTGATGAAGCATACTTGAACAATGGCTCATAAAACAAAGAAGTCTTGGACTGGACTGGTCAAAGCCTGAACTTAAAAGCAACTGAGATGCTGTGGCATGACCTCAAACATGCTGTTTGAAAACCCTGTAATGTTGCTTAATTTAATAAATTCTGCAAAGAAAAGTGGGTCAAAATTCCTCCACCGTGATATAAAATATGCCTTGCTAACACTTGATGGCACAGCTAGTTATAAGACCCCGGAAGCCATTAGTTTTTCACATAGGGCCAGGCTGGTTTGGAAAGCCTCTTCACTTAATGAATTGAATCTCCATTACAGAAAAGGCATTTTGGATGTGGGAAGAAGAAATCTGCAAGAGGGCAAAACAAATGTTGAAGGCTGAGTTGTTCCAACACGCATTGGGGAGGGAAGGAGGGAGTAGAGGCTGGCCTTTAAGGGTCATAGTAGATGATGCAAAACTAAACTTTTGGTTACGGAGTAGAAAAGGCAGCTTTCTTTTCTGAAATAAGTTCCTGCATAAGGCATTATGTAGTCTGTAACAAAGCTAGGCGGGCTTTCTTTACTGAGCACTTCTTCATGGCAAAAATTTAGAAAGTTCACTCAATGGGCCCCAGTCTCCGAGCCACAATGAACAGAGGAAGCTGAGGAAAAGCGAAGACCGAGTCCTGATCAATCAGTCCTTTCATTTCCAAGATACCCATCCAGCCCCGGCTCCCCCCTTCCTCCGCTCACTGCCCAGCACCGAGCCAATCCCACCTCAGCAAAGAGTGGCAGAGATGGCGGGCAGCCACACAAGTAATATGAGCCGCCGCGGCCGTGACAACAAGCCGCCGAGGGAAACTGCAGCTCAAACAATCTTTGTTCCACGCTGACAGCTATCTCGTCTACCATCGGCTTTATCAACGGGGATGTGATGTCACGGCGGTGATTATGCACCCGTCACATTTGATTCACATACGTGTCTTGATGTTAGGAGGGAGAACAAAAGTCCCAGCGTCAAACACACCACACGCTCAGCCCTGGGTGATAACCAGTCAGCGCTGCTTTATGTCCTTTACAATAGGCAGGATGGCTGCTGAATGGACAGCTGGAGGGGAAGGACAAAGCCACCCACTCTACTCACCAGTCTATAACTTCAGTGCAATTTGCTTCAAGTGCCGCAAACGTGAGATTCGAACAGCACGAGCTACTATAACTGTTAATAATTCATGTAAAACTTTCAGCTGAGTGCCAAAACTGTCCAAAGTCTAATCGCCAACGACACGAAGCATGGCAGAGCACTGGAGATGTTGGAGCTAGATTGTTCAGATTGTTTACTGCTTTCTTGTAAATGTATTAAAACACAGTTGTTGCTTTGTAGCAAGGCTGGGCAATATATCGATTTATCCAATTTTTCAATTTATGATGATCACATTTTTGAAATGTCGAGAATATTGAGAAAAGATCATTTCAGCAATGCACGTCTTGGGTTTCCATAGTGATCATCTTGTTGTGCGGCGTGTAATTATTTGGAATTAAAAGTTGTTTTTTTATTCTGTAATTTATTTTTAACAAAAGAAAGGGAGGACATAAAACTAATTAAAAAAACTAATTTGGCATGAAAAAACTCAAAGATTTTATTTTTAATCCATTAAACTCTTTTAATCTTTCCGAAACAGTTGTATAATGTTCGATGACATGTTCAAGTTTTCAAAACAAGTCTTAAATCAAAAATAACCTTTTGATATCTTCAAATAGTACCACGGAATCTTAAATTGTGACAAAAATAGGGATTTGTTTCATATGGTGATATTTATTGATATCGACAGATACTAAAATTTTATCATTATATAAATTTTTTTCCCATATTGCCCAGCTCTACTTTGTAATACCGCAAACTTTCCACAAATCTGGATTGACGCTCGCAGGATTCAATAGATCTAAAACAAGATGCAGCAAATAATGAGATAATCCATTAAGGTTAATGATTAGGGAAGGACTCCTTTCCAAGAGGTCTCAAACTGTGATTCTTGCTTCACCCCCTTAGAGTATTTAACCTTTTTATAAATAAATTCCAGCTGTTTCTGTTTCTAGGGACAAATCATGCTGGTTTGGAACAAATCGTATAGGGGTGACTTTCCACATGTAATTATAAATACAATTAGATGGGAACTGACGACAACGTGTTGACATTTATGCAAAAGATCTGGGTTCTTATGCATCATCATCACCAGAGAGATTTTTATGCACTTTTTCGGGGAACTGGTAAATTGGGAGAAAAAAAAAAACAACTTCCCCTTTACAGTTAAAAAAAGCAAAAAGTAATTGCAGCATTATTCCACACCTTATTCCACATAATATTGGTTTATTGTGGGACATTTACATTGGAGATAATAACCCGGTGTCATTTCTTTCTGATGCTGCTTAATGCACCAAACCACCAGAGAAAACTCAGGTCACTGGGGCATCTCATCTAGATGGCCATGCCAAACTTATTTATTTTGCTTAATGTCAAAATAATGAGAGAATATTTTACAGGCTTTTTAACTTTACTTCAGATTCAGAAGTTTAGTATTTGGTAGAACTTAAACTGTATGAATTAAGTCAGATGTTTCGTAAATCGTTCCACAAACTTCCTTCCACAGTAGTTTGCTGTAATTTTGGCCCATTCCCCCAACAGAATCGATGTACCTGAATCAGGTTTGTAGCCAACTTGATCACAAAGCTTTCCAGCTCGGCCCACAGATTCACTCGTTTCCACTGAGCGTTGCGGCATGGGTCGGTGCGGTCTGGTACACTACTTCATGGTCCGTTGTATTCAGGAGAGGGTTTCCACCGCCAGTTAGACTCTCACGGGGCAGGTGGGGTCTGTCCCCCGATTAAAGGACTGTGTTGTGTGATGCCAGTTTTTCCACCCTAACCAAATAGAGTCATCGTCCTATGGACCTACAACTGAAAGGGCCCCAGGAATGGTGTGGCATGGGTCAACTGTATGGGCCACTTTTACAATTGAAACAGACATAATAGCGTACTGACCGCTCATTGAAAACGAGGTATATGTGATTGAGATAAGTGAAAAGATAGTCTTTGTTTTCCTTAAGCCACTTTGTAACTACTGTTATCCATTTGCAAGACCTGATTGTGATGAAATTTTAACTCTCTGGATGATGTCTCCAGATGTTACGTCAACATTTCTACAAAATGTTATTTTGTCAAGTGCACCAGTTCCTCCTGCAGCAAAGCAGCAACACACGACGCTCCAACCCCTCTGGTGTGGTTGATGCACATTTCATACCATTACAGGTTTATCTCTCATCTCCAACCAGAAAGGTAGGATTTGGACAGATGAATGTGGTACCTTCAGGTCATCTGAAATTGTAAGCAATGGTTCACCAGACTTGGGAAGGTCAGCAACGCTTTTCCTGACACCTTGTCTTCCGATTTTCCCAAGATGTTACAAAAGAGAGTGGTGTGTTTGAGTTGTTCCTTTAAAATACACCCACAGATGTGTCCCCGTTTATGTCAAAAGCTTACAAAGCCCTGCCATCAGCTTGTAAGTACCTTTGGGTGTGTAAACTTCGGAATTTGATTAAAGTAATGAACCACTCTGTCTTATTATTCTGGCATTTAGTGGACAGAAATGGTTTAGTTAATACCAGCTGATCTAAAACAGAAAACATTTAGTCTGGTTTAATGTCAGACAGCGAGAAAAAAAAAAGTATTTTTATTAAGTGCATGTATTTTTTTGGTCTCAACCACACTAAACATTATAGTTAATTATCATGTAATGAAGCCAGATAACGTGTTTTTAGCAGAATATTACCAAAACTGAAAGTCGTGTTGCAGTCTTCTGAGCATCAACCTCATATTGAGACATCATACAGAATGCTGTTATTTATGCACTCTTTTACGAAAACTTTTTTGATGACTTTGTGAAAGTTTCACCAGGCCCCCTCGTGGGGCATCCTAGCATCCACAGCGCTCAGGTCTGTACATAGATTTTGACCCGAGGCGTGCAAATCAAAATTCTAAAACACCCTCTGGCTTTGTTTTTAAATAACTAGATGACTTATGTCCTGTTATTGATGACTTATGCACAGCAACTTCCCGTCCTCTGACTTGCACAATGTGGCTGTTGGTCAAATGTTCTTTAGAATTTCACAATAAAAATAAAGGTTTAAAATTACAGCTTACTGGCTTCATTCTTAACATGATCCCGTCTAGAGTTAAGCTTCCAAGGCTGTTCCTACATCACTGTCTGTTTGTGTGGGGATAGAGTTCAACGTAATGCAGTGGGGAGTAATTATTAATCCTTACAGCAGCAGCAGACAATGGTGCGTGTTAGAACACAAAGTCTTGGGGTTGTGGCAGCAGAAAAGGAAACAGCCTGGGGGGCCTGGGGGTGGGGACCACCGCGACTTCCGAATTCCTGGAGCCCCGTGAATGCAACTTGAAGGCAGGGAGAAGGAGGAGGAGGAGGAGGAGCGCTCCACTGGGGCTGCTGGGAATCTGGAGGTGTTCCTAAAATTGTCCTGAAACGTGATTATTATCTGATCGGCCTGTTGTGTTTAATCACCCCCCACTGGTTATTAGGGAGCGAGAGATCATCTTCGTCATCATCATCATCGACCGGAACGCATATCTGACTGCGCACGTGTCTGCTTTAAAGAGTAACGTGAGCTCGTAAATTTCTAAACTAAGCCCGACGGCCTCCCGAGTTAAACCCCTACCGTAAATAGGTTAAAATAATAATAATAAAAAGACACATTCCTGCTGATTCAGAGTCCGCTTGAACTGGTTCAGCACAGAGAAAGAGGAAGAGAGACATCCTGGGAAACTTTTTAGGCAAACACTCGATGTCTAATTCGTTCTAAACCAGCAAATATGGTTTCAAATATATATTTATTTTTATCTTACCCCAGTACAACCAACTCCCCGTACTTCACCGGGTCTTTAGACGGGGCGCAGTGCTCCTCCTGGCTTGACGAAAACATGAGGCTTTACTGTGTTAGCTCCCCAGTAAATAACAGGGTCTCACAAGATTAACAGAGAAGGAAGAAAGGAAGAAAAAAAAAACACAAAGTCCGCTCACTACATGTTATAAGTCTGACACGCTGTGTGTGTATCCGTGTCAGAATAAATCCAGTTTTCTATAATAAAAAAAAAGAAAGATAAACTGCTCTCTAACTTCCTGTGGTAAAACCCACGGCAGAGCGTAACTTACTTGGCGGCTGAATCCGCTCTACAGCAGATACAAAAACAGAGAGGAGCAGGGCCGGACTGTACCATTCACTTCTGCTTTACTTTCTGTAGGGGGGCTCCTCACCAGCTCCGCATTTTCCTACCGTGAGTCTGCACAGACCCCACTGCGACTTCTTGTTTAAAGACGCAAACATCCGCGTCTGTAACTATTTTTCTCATGGATTTTAACATTGTGGGGATAAAGTGAGCTTAGCGTGATATTAGTTTTCCGTTTTTTTACCACCGTGCAACATGCGTGGATGGCACCATCTGTTATGTAAACAAAGCCCACAAGTTGGGAATTCTTAAAGGGGCCCCATGAAAAAAATATCTGTGTTTCAGTTCCTTTTCAGTATTTCTCACATTTTACTCTGAAAGCCCCTTTCTGCCACTGTGATGGCAACATTAATTAATATCTCATAATTCAGATTAGATAGTAAATGTAAAATACTTGTAATAACCATGATATAGGTAATTCAAAACTATGAGACACTATAATGATGAGAGGTCATCATAATTATAACACAGTTGAGTCATAGTTATGAGATTCTGTATTAAAACTATGAAAAGGTATTTCAGAACTACGACATAATGATAATGAGATATTTGAGGTAACAGCCGATAGTTTTGGCATAACATAAAAATCATGAGATATAATTCTAATAATCATTTGAATATGGGTGGGTTGAGTACCTAAATTAAAGTAATTAAAAGTAAGGCAAGGCAATTTTATTTGTATTGCACACTTTCAACAACAAGGTAATTCAAGGTGCTTTACATGATTAAGTGGTAAAATAAAAAATAGCAGTAAAACACAGACAAAGCATATAAAGTAAAAAAGCAATAAAGCAAGAAGCACACACAGATACATCAAACCATTACTAAGCATATAATGTAAAAACAGAAGTAAAACGAGAACAATACACAAAACATGTGAAATTAGCCATCCAAAATTTTTACCAATGTAAGTGAAAAAATGTATTTGTTATGAAGATTACTTAAGTACTGAGCACCTGATAACTAAGCAATCAGGCACACAAATATAAAGCTATATGCATCCATCTATAATCTATACCGTCTGTCCTATGCAGGGTTGAGTACCCAGAGGGAACCCACGCATGCACAGGGAGAACATGCACACTCCATGCAGAAAGACCCCAGGCTGGGATTCAAACCCAGGACCTTCTTGCTGCAAGGCAACAGTGCTACAAACTGAACCACTGTGGAGCTGAGCCATGTGCAATTTCTGGGCATCTTAAAGACATAAAAGATACAAATATTCACAAAATAAGAAATTTTGGCAGAAGAAACATTTTTCCTAATCAAATACTTACAGTAGGTAATGTGGATGTATGTTAGAACAGGGTATTCCAGTGACAATATATAGTGTTTGTCGTATATTTACTTGATCTCAAAATGGCACAACAGGCTCAAAAAAGAGAAAATAACATTGTATGTTATGAACCTTGTGTACAAACAAGAAGTCTCACTTTGACAAAAACTGTAAGTGTGAGTTTGGTGCTTTATGGTTAAAACAAGCTTGTTCTTCATTACTCCTAATATGATTTCAGAGCACAGTACAAAATATCTTAAACACAAGTCATGTTTATTAATATGAAAATAGACATGAGGGGACAGTAGTGGTGGGAAACACATGGGGGAAATAATCCCCCGTTTGTTTTATAGGGGAGTAAAAAAGATGGCGAAATAAGATTTCCTCATTTTGTTTGTGATTCCTTTGAGCTCTTTAAAAGCTCTATTTAATCAGGGATTTATGGCAGTTTTGCTAAAGCATGTGATCATTGATTGTGCAACCAAGCAATGCCTTGCAATGGCTTTCATACCCATGGAACCTGTTCACACTTTATCATGATACAGGCACCAACCTATATGTTTTTATTTGGATTTAGTTTGATAGGTTGTGCATAGTTATGAAGCAGCAAAAAAAATACTTACTTATTCTTACTTTTAATTTGATACCACTAAATCTAAGAGTTATGTTTGAAAACATAGGTAAACAAACAAAATCACATGAAGACCAAGGAACGCCACAGACAGGTCAGGGATGAAGTTGTGGAGAAGTTTGTACCAGGTTTTCTAAAGCTTTGAATGTCTCAGACCAATCATCAATCGCATGAAAATGAAAAAAGGATGTTAAAAACTACAAACCCATCAAGAATCGACTATCTACCTAAACTAACAGACACAAAGAGGTGAGCCTTAATGAGGCCTAAACGTTTTGGTCTCCAATGGAGAAAATCCTATGTGCAGTTGAAAACTTGCATAAACACACATTCCCCATGGTGAAACATGGTGTTGGCAACATCATGCTGTGGAGAGGCTTTTCTACGCCACCGTACTTTTCTTCAGAAAGGACGAGAAAGCTGATGGAAGTGGGTGGGAAGATGGATAGAGCTAAATAAAAAGCAATCCTAGAAGAAAACCGCATTGTGACAGCAAAAGACTGGAGTTTGGGGTGGAAGTTCAGATCCCAACAGGAGGCCAACACTAAGTCCAGACCAAAATTAAAATGGGAATTTGTAGCTAGAGTTGAAAATAATTGTTTAAAGATTATCTCAATTCAGGCTGACTGACCATGTGCTATTCTGCACAGGATAATTGAAAAAAAATCTTCAGGTTCTACATGTGCAAAGCTAGTGGAGACAGATACCAAAAGACCTGCAGCTGTAGTTGCACTGAAAGGTGGTTTTGCAACATGGATTGTGGAAGTTACATGACAAAAAGGGAAAAAGTTTAAGGACTATAGATATCTTTGAAAGGTGGCGTTACACCACTTCTGAGTTGCATGCTTGGAAATGTCACATTCCGGTGATTGGTTTGCCTTTCTTCAGAGATTGACTCATTGATGAAACTACACCTTAAATGAGATGGACCTCACGTGTCGCGCCTTTCTGGTGAACTTCTCCACCTTTCTCTGGCGGTCCCATCAACACGTTACTGCTTCAGTCTTGTTTTCACAAGAGCCTTCATGGCTGAAGGTGCTCACCCACTGCCTGGGGGCCTCTTTGGTGCCCCCCTCTAATTATGGCACTCTGTTTGAACTGGTGTTCAGTTTCAAAGCGCAGTAACTCTTCACGCAAAAACAAAAAGGTAGCAAGGGGGTCCATGAAGGTATTTGCATAGCCACCCTTATGCGCTTTTGAACATTTATGTACAAGAGAAAGAGTCGGAATGTCTGGAATTTTGCCGTTTGTCTCGTTAATCACCAGCACAAATGTCTTCGCTTCTTCACAAACATGAAGCTGAGTTGGGCCAATAACTAAAAGGCTCAGGGCAGCCCCCTAAAGGAGTGGGTATAATAAATGTTTACTGCTCTTTTGTGTCATTGCCTCTTTCCGCTGGGCTTTCATTCACTGGACATTGTCTTTGTGAAAGAGCACTGCAGGTTTTGTTTCTACCTCTGTTTGACTCACAAACACACACAGAAGATTTGGGGGTGGGTGGGGATCAAAGGCTCTCCGGCACATACCACACTGATGGAGAGCAGATGCAGGGAGTGGGCTGCTTTGCTGAAGCAGCGCTGGCGTAGTGAGAGTATAAATCTAAGTTTAGGAGGAGGAGTCCAATGTTACCAGGGAAGAAGCATGCAGAACTGAATTGCACAACAGAGATTGTGAGCAATGATGACAAGACTGGTTAAGTCCCTCTTAGCATCTGAACTGTTCTTGGTGAAGCTTTACACAACTGTATGTGATGTCCAACAGATTCATCAAGTGACTCTCCTACATTGTTTAAATGAAGAGATGACAAATATGTAATTTGTAACAGTGGGATGGCATTTTACAAACAGGATCCTTTAAATTGATAGTGTACTTGGACGAATCAGTCTTGAGGTAATGTGTTTCAGTCACCTAAATCTCCAGCCTGTGAAAGGCCTTTTTCTCTGTTTTGAAGATGCTGTGGGTGCTCGCTGCGTCGCATGTTTTCGATCAAAGCAAAAGCCAGATCTCCACTCAGCTGACTGTAGCATGACAGTGTGGGAGAATGCAAGGAATGTGCTGATCCTGTGTTGCTTGTGCTCTTGACCTGAAATCCCCCACCCACCCTCTCTCCCAGTCAGCACAACAGTCTTGTTGTCTAAACGGCCTTTTTAACATGCAAGACAGCAACAGTTTTCCGTGCTGATAAAGTCGCCATCAGTTTGACTCACGTGGAACTTGTACTACGGCTTTCCCTGTTATTGTGTGAATGCACTTTGCCAGATTAAAATAAAACAGTTCTCAGATTTTTTTTTGTTTTCCAGCTATTTTTTCTCAAAACCTCAAGACAAGACTTGAAGCACTGCAGGCCTCTCCAGGTCAGTGTTCATAATCCCCTTTCTCAAAAAATTATTACGATTAATAAGCCATCTGTTGTCTTTACCTGCCTATCCATACAGGGTTTCAGGGGGGGCCGGTGCCCATCTTCAGCAATGATTGGGCGAGAGACAGGGCACACCCTGGAAAGCACACCAGTCCATCACAGGACAACCAACCAAGCATGTGCACACTCATACCTGAGGAAAATTTAGAGAGACCAATTAATCCAACAGCCATGTTTTCAGACTGTGGAAGGAAGCAGGAGTATCTGGAGAGTACCCACTCAGGCACAGGAAAAACATGCAGAATCCCAGGCAGGTATTTGAACCCAGGACCGACTTGCTGGAAGGTAACAGTGCTTCACCGTGCAGCCAATGATTCACAACACTTTTTGGTAAATATTCTTTGAATAAATCAGACAAGTGGAAATTCTTGAAAGATGTGCGTTCTGTTAGATCTGGTGTTAAACGGACAGCATTTCATAAAGAAAATGTTATTTACATATCAAAAATGGTGGAGGTAGTTTGAAGGTCAGGATTTGTTTTATGTTTTAGGACCCGGGTGGTTTATTATGATTTACACCATGAACTCAATAGAAAATCCTTTATTTGAATGGATTAGAAAAAAAATTTAAAAAGTAAAAACTAAGTAAATGTAAGTATTGGAGAGGTCTAGTCAAAGGCTGTTCTTATAATCAGTTGCGATGAAGTGGCATGACCTTAAACAGGCCACAAAGACTCAAAACAACACTAATATGGTTGGATAAGAACAATTGTGAAGACAAGGGGACCAGAAATCCTTCACAGTTGTATAAGACTCACTGATGCAAGTCAAAGGATACCACAGCCAGTTATTAGGTTTTACCAAATTAATTTATCCATGTTTTTTCCAAGTTATAAATTTCAACACTAGTTTTTGAGAAATGGCTAAAGGGGTAAGAATAGTTTAGCAAAGCACTGAATATTAGCGCCTTCCCAGTGTAAATACATTCATTTAAGATGTATATGACCCACATATGCAGAAGTTAGTGGATAGGATTTAAAGCAGCTCTCACTAACATGTTAGGATTTATTTTGGATTAGTTTGTTGTCCCACCATATTTTCCATCTTTATATGAAAAAAGCACCATGAAAGTGTCTCTGATTAAACAGTAGGTTACAGTAACAGTAAACTAATCAGATCGCAATGTTCTATTATTGAGACCCAACAATATCATGGATCGTTTAACTGGACCTACAATAACATCTCTGCATTCTAAAAATTAATTTACTTGCCAGCAGAAAGTACATGAAAAGAAACTTTTTTCCAGTCTGACCCAAAAAAAAAAAACATCAGCTAAGGTGATGTGCTGCCACCTGGTGTCCAATACACAGACTGCAGTGGAAAAAAAAACAAACAGCAAAGAGATTTATAAGCATCCCTTTTATTAACATCACCCATTACAAAAAGAACAAAATCTTCAGTGTTAATGGACTCAGCCACAATATAGTAAGTGTTGATTACACACGATATGGGACGCTCATTTCTAAAGTGGTTGCAGTTGGATTAAAAACCTCCCAAGTGGGCCTGGTCTTGTACCCCAGACTCCCTTCTCTGTGGAGCTGCGGTAAAGGCTTGATTGACAATAATTTGTCTCCATGGTTACAGTCACGTAGTGACCCATCTCACATGCTGAGAGCTCTACAGACTCCCCTCTTTCCCCAGGAAGTATTGAGCCATGGTATGCATGGAGCAATCGGTTTCTCTGGTCAGTGAGCAAAACAGAAAAGTAATTTCAGCAGGTCCTAAGAGGTACATTTAAACAATACATATATCTTTAAGTTAAAAGGAAAAGAACGGAAAACCCCAAAGTTTGTTTTGTTAAGTTTGAACATTTTATCTCTGCCCTCTTGAGACATAACAAAAAACTACTGTAGTTTTCAAAAGTATTTCACAGGAAATTATACAGATGGATTTATAAGAGGAATGGTTGCCACAGAGTTTAAATAAAGGTCATTTTTAAAGTTGAGAGAAAAAGGGAAAAAAATCAATTTGTGAAGCTGCAGAAAAGGAGGAATGTGGCTGGAGTGGAGTACTGGAGTTTTGGTACCGTGCTGGGAGAGTTAGGAATAAAACAGAACCTCTGCCTGCTCCGGTGTAGACAGTATGGGAGGGGTCTACAGGCCCCTCAGTCTGATGAGTCAGACGGGGGCCGTCTACAGTACAGATGGAGTGGACAGGGTTTGGGAGGAAGAAGGTGAGCAGGAGTGACTGTATGATGCAGTAGTGAGGAGGCTGAAGTCTGCAGGCGGTCTCTGCATTGCAGTCAATGTGTCTGCATGGTGCTCTGTCGTCCTCTCGTTATACCTTCTGTTGATCTTTGTCAATCTCCTGAAAGAAAAGCACAAGCTGATTCAGGCTGACAAAACAGGATGATGAGTCGTGACCAACTCTTCTTAAATCTGACCTTTTATTTACAAAGACGCCTTGCTGTCCAGCCCATTTCAGCTGGAAGTGCTGCATTTTATATTCAAACTCTTAATTTAGTCAGAGCAGCTCAAGCTGTTTTTTGAAAATAATTTTTCAACCTTGTGAACACTTCTTGTACCGTACTGGTAATGCTTCGCTGCTGCACAAGCTCCTTGCCTCTAAGATGCTATAAAGCAGGGGTCACAAACTCCAGTCCTCAAAGGCAACTGTCTAAATGACTAAAACAACTTTTGTTTTGGCTTCCGAAGCTCCAACAGGTTCTTTTGAACTTTTAGGTTTTTAAATCAACTTTAATCATAGCCCATTTTCCTTATCCTTTTTATTTTTCCTTTTGATGCTTTTTCCTTTTAATAAATATTAATACGGAGCACAGAAATAAACATTTTTGTCTTTTCAGTCCAACTGCTAACTCAATAGGGAAGTAAAGACTTGATCATTGAGATTTTTCTTTGTGTGTGTTTCGCAGATCAGTCGCAGTGTAACGTTTTGTAAGAAAGGTAACTTACCCCCTGATGTCCCTTAGCCAGTTGCTGGCTGACCGCGTGTAGCAGCTGCTGCATTTCTCTCACTGTTTGATTCAGTCCTGCAGTCATTTTCTCCTTCTTGTCAATCTCCTCCTGTCAGACACACACAAGCTGGTTTAAAACAGATGCTGGACCACCTGATGTCACCACTGCTAGTCTTATAAAACCCTTACTCGCTGTGATGACAGGTTGCTGTTCTCTATCAGGTCATCAGTGTTTTCCGTTAGTTTTAAAAGTTCGCCCTGGATCCGATCAAGAGACTGCTGGGCCTGAGTGAACAATAAAAAGAACAATTATTAGCTTTATAAGCTCTGTTTTAATCTAAACGAGCAGAAACAGGAAATAAATTAAAGCCATTACCTTGTACAGATCACCGGCTACTCTTTGCCTCTCGTTCTCCTCTGTCTCCAACTTGGACAGCGTCTCGGTTAGCTGGGTTTTCAACTGAAAAAAGAACAGACATTAAGCTTGTTGCTCAGATTATACATGAAAAACCAAAAACAGCAGAGTGACACATTTCAAGACATCATTTCTGTTTGCTTTGATGATTATAGCTTACAACTGACTAAAACCCCAAATTCAATTTCTCAGAAAATTATGGTAAAGATGCCTGTCATCCAGCAAACTAACAGTGACGCACTTCACAAAGACGGGAAGCCACAAGCATATTAATGGAAGGTTGAGTGGAAGGAGAAGTTGAAAAAACTGAGGTAAAAAACATGTAATTCGAGAGTTTGTAGATGGTTGTGTCGGTGCTTCAAGACATGGACTACAATGGCTGAATTTCCCGTGTGAAGCCATTCTTGATTCAGAGACACCTTATTAATGGCCTCCCTGGGCAAAGAGAAAAACGGCCACACTCTTAAGGTTGAAGTTAGTTTTACATTTAATTTCAAAACCAAAAGTCAGGAGGAGTGGAGAGGCACATAATCCATGTAGCTTAATGTCCAGTGTGAAGGTTGCACAAGTGGAGGTGCTTGCTGGTGTTGGTCCACAATGTTTTATAAACTCTAAGGTCAGTGCAGCCGTCTATCAGGCAATCTTAGAGAATTTCATGCTCCCCTGTGCTGATGAGCTCACTGGAGATGCAGATTTTATTTTCGAGCAGGACTTGGCACCTGGTCACACTGCCAAAGGTACAAACACCTGTTTTAATGTATGTAATGTAATGTTGCTGATCCTGATTGGTCATCTCCATAGAGAATTTGTGGACTATTGTTAAGACGAAGACGAGAGACACCAGATTCAGCAAGGCAGCGGAATTGAGGGCCACTATTAAAGGATCCTCAGCAGAAAAACATTCCGACTACCTGCATGCAACACTGCACTGATGCAGCAATTAATGCAAAAGAAAACGACTAATTATTGAAGGTAATTACGGTTTAAATTATTTTTAAATTTGGTCTTTTGTTATATTTCAATTATCTGAAATTCTGTTTTTTGGATTTTCATTAGCTGTTAGCCATAATGATCCAAAATCACAGAAATATATCATTGTGTCATAAATAACATAGTATTCAGGGTTGAACTCAGCTGTTATAGTTCAAAACAGATGGTTGATTTAACCATTATCACCACTGAAAAAATCTCAAGCATCATTTAAGCAAGACGAAGAAAAAACAGACAATAGTTTGAAGACTGAAGCTTTAGTCAATTACTGCCGACAAAATGTGACCCATTTTGGCATCTGGAGAGAAAATGCTTAGAGGGAAAAATACATCAGCAGAATACAGTTGTGGGAAAGGAAAAGTTAGTATCGCAGCAGGCAGAGGGAGGATCTTCATTCAGGATTATCTCAATGTTACAGTGCTTCGCTGAAGTATTCATACGCCTTAAACTTCATATTTTGTCATGTGACGACCCCAAATTTAAATATTTTTAAAATTAGATTTGAGGTGATTTACTATGCATGTATTCAGTTGATATTTTACTGCAATAAGAGCTGCAAGGATTTTGGTGTACTGGGTGTTCCTATCAGCAGACATTTTGGTTTATTAACACCTCAGGCTCAGTAAGTTTGGATTGGGGGGAGTTAATCAGTAGACATGTTGTTTTGTCCGTTATTTTGACAGACAGGGCAAAAAACAAATCTGGTCATAATGTATTTTTAAATAAGATAGTATTTTAATACATATTTTACATAATAGTATAATAAAAAAAAAGTAATAAATATTCAATCCAAACGAGCTGAACAGAGAACTACATATAAAAAAGGAGAATAAACAATTGCACTTAAAATACCAATGCAGAGTCTCACAAGTTTCTCCTGCACCGCATGGAACTGAAAAGCATTTCTCCAATTGAAGCGATCAGAAGTTGAAAAGACTCTCTGAACAAACAGTTTCCTGACCCGTCAATTATTGCTATTATGGAGGAAAGCCAGCAGCATGCACAGGTGTTCAGCACACATTGGGTTCTTTGGAGCGCGTCTAACCAGCTGCCCCAGCCACAGTCACACTCCAAAGCCTCAGTAACTTTTCAACGTGCAATCAGATCCCGGTTAGCGAGATGCATGGAGTATGGTGTCCAGGTCTGAGATGAAGCTCTCATGGGATTCTTTTCTTTTACTGATTGTGTTACCTGTACTCTGTAAAGTTGAAAATATCTGTGCATTTGCACCAAGTGGTCAGAGGTGTGAATACTGATCTGTAAAAATGACTGACAGCCTTCAGATTTTTCCGTCACTGTTCTAAAAAAAAAAAGAAAAAAAAAAAAGAAAATATTCGGTTAATGGGTCTGGGCTACGATTGGGCTGTTCCAACTTGAATATGCTTGGATCTAAATCATTCTATTGTAGCTCTGGCTGTATGTTTAGGGTTGTTGTCCTTTGCCCAAGTCTCAAGTTTTGGCAAACTCTCGCTGGTTTTCTTCCAGGTTGAAGCAGGACTGGCTCTAGGGATGCACAATAAATCAGCAAAAACAAAGTCATCGGCTGATGTCATTTTTTTACATATCAGTATCACTCCAATAAGTAAAACTGAGCCGATGTTGACAACCGAGATCTATTCTCATCTTGTTGCAGTCTATGTGAAAGTGTTTTAGGAGGGGGAGAGAGTTGGCCATGGGGTTTTTGTAAATCAGGAAATATCGGTTATCGGCCCCAATATTAATATTAATAACTAATATTAATACTGGATATCAGTCCAAATTTTCCTATTGGTGCAACCCTAATTGACTCCATTAATCTTCTCTTCATCTCTCGACCTACTTCATTTTCCTTGCTGAAGTATAGCATCCCCACAGCATGATGCTGCCACCACCATGCTTCACTGTAGGGATGTTCAAGGCCTGAAATATTAAATATAATATATAATCACCTTGGACTGTTTAACCTTATACCTGGCATACTGCTTTGTTCATTGGTCTTTATGAAACTTTTTTGCTCACAAATATTCTTTAACAAAAATGAGTACTTCAAAGAACAGCTGGATTTATACTGGAAATAAATTGCACGGCTTTAATATGTAGAAAACTATGCAACATTTTCCTTCTATTGCATTCAATTATCACAATAATTTGTGTTGGTTTAGCACATAGAATCCCAACCAAATACCCTGAAGTTCGTTTTACCATCATAAAAAGTGGGGTTAAAGGAGTACACCTACTTTTGCAAAGCACTGTATGTTAGAGCCACCGACGCATTTGTAGAAGTTGTGAAAGATGACCCACAGTTATGCAGTAGACAGTGAAACCCCGTCCCGATAGGCTTTAAAGCAGCTCAGCTAGAGGATCATCCATGCTTACCAAAGCCAGCTCCTCATTCTGTCTGAAAGCCTCTGTATATGAGCCATCAAGTCTGGTCTGCAACTCAGTCAACAGATCTTTGAGCTGAAATTAAGTTTGACATGTGGTTGTTTAATGGTGGTCTGGAGATGATCCAGGGTAGCAGAACTGACAGTCTAAGCAGGGAAACTGGATGATAGAACAATAAAGCATCTTGTGGTCTCCAAATGATCTTCCAAGACGAGTTAAACCCAATGAGAGGGGGAACAGGAGGAACGTTTAATTCAGTTTCCGCTTACCTCTCTCACTTCTGTCACATAGGTGGCGCTCTCACACTCTGCTCTCTCCAGCTCTGACTCCAAGCGCTGCTTCTCTCTTCTCAGCTACAGAGCACAACATAATTACAAAACAATTAAAAATGATAATGCTCAGGACTAAATGACAGGTTAGATGGAAGACATGGTCAGAGATTATCCGGATCCATAAATTAGGGCCAGATTATTTCACCAGAACGTCAAAAATACAGGTGGATTGTTTAAATATGCATAGCTACAGCATACTGGCAAATATGTTTGCTTATCCATCCTTATACACACCTTAGCCTGAGAGGCATCCTGTTCTTAATCCACAGGGTTTATTAGGATGTTGGTCCACCCCTTCAGTTATTACAGCTACAACACTTCCGGAAAGGCTTTTCAAAAAAGGTTCAGGGGTGCCTTTGGGAATTTTGACCATTTTTCCAGAAGAGCGTGTGTGAGGTCAGACACTGATGCTTCCACTTTGTTGTAATCCCACAAACAATTCAATGTGGAATGATTAGAAGTGACAAAATCTAACGACTGGATTTATTCTACAGGGGACATCCAATCCCAGTGGATTCAGTGCGTTCCTAAAAGTGATCCATTCTTTCACAAATATTTTTATAGAAAGTCTGCATGTCTAGGTTCTGGGAAGAATGTCCCTTCAGCCGTGGAAACGACTGAAACACCAGAATTAATTTTTATGTCCCCCACCCCCAGTTTGTGGATCCAACAAGAACACCAACATCTGATGTAATCTCCAATCTGCAAAGCTGTTACTTTCTGAGGCTGAATACACACCTCTCTAACATCCTCCTGCGACTGCTCCAGCTTAACTTTCCAGCGAGACTCCTCCTCCTCAACACTGCTTTGCAGACGCTGCAGGATGCCCTCCTGTGGACACAGCAGGAATAAAACCTCAGTTGGCAGAAGAGATCCACATGACTTCAAGAATGTGACTGAACGAAACATCTTACCGTCTCTGCCAAAACCTTCTTGTACGTCTCACAGTCCTTCTGTAAAATCCTTTGGCTTTCCTGTGCTTCTTTCAGTTTCCCAGCCAATTCCTGGAGCTAGGACAGCATTTATTTATAAATTCAGTATATAAAGGAGAGCTGGCAAACTTTTTTTACTTAACAAATTTAACTTTACCTCAGACTCCTGTGATGCTTGGCTTGGTTGTGCAACCAAGCTTTCAGTCACTGCACTCTCGAATCTCTGTAACCACTCCTGATGGTTCTGGGGAACATTTTTGGTGAAAATTTAGGTCAAACACGGTTCCAGAAATCAGAAACAAAATAAGTCTGGAGGCACAAATCCAATGTTATTGATACCTGTTCAGATGGCAGAGGCACGTGAGGGAAAAGTCTGTGCAGCATATCTCGACACTCAGCTTGAGTTTCTGCGAGTGCTGCCTGGCCTTCCTAGAAAGCAAAGAGTACAAACACATAAAGACAAAAAGATGATTGAGAACTCTGATTTGCTTCAGATAATGCGGGAACAGGGTCCAGTGGTTATAAAAACTGATAGGATCACAAACTCCTGTCGAATAAAGCCAATCATTTCTGCAATCAGACTTCTTTAAAACTAATGTCAGAAAGGACTCAAATAGAATGAATCAGCTCGTGTTATAATATCAATCAGGTATGTCATCCCACTCCTGCCGCTATTTGTGCAGAGAATACATGTGCAACTTTCAACAGGCCAAAGGTTTGGAAACCAACAGAAATATCTCATGGAGGCAATGTGCAATTAAATGCAAACTTCATTGAATATGAACTTAATCACAAAATGTTGGCTCCGACTGGGTTATTAGCCTTGCCACAAATTCAACGAGGCATTTTGTGGCAGAGCAGCTCATATAGCCATCATTCTGACTCACTGATTGAACTGAAAATCAGCCATTTATCCAATAACCTAAAAATGACCAAGGTCAGTTGTTGCGTTTTAGATTACAGGAAGTGCAAGAAAGTCTAAGAAGTGCAAGGATTGTCCCCAAATGATGATTTACACAAGAGATTGAATTGCCAGCAACGCAGAGCTTGCTTAGACATGGTAGCAGGAAGGTGTGAGCGCTTCTGCATGCAGCATGAGGAGGAGACATTTGCCTGGTGTCAAGAAGCACAGTAAAAAGGCATTTTGATGATAAAAACATCAGAACAGACAGAAGGTCCGCATGAAGCACCAGGGTTAGACTGCAGCTACTTTGTTGTTTTCCTTGATGAAGCCACATTTCACAGTTATCAGATAAATGCTAACATGAGTCCTGTGTCATGCTAATAACGAAACATCCTGAGAACATTTGTGGGTGGGGTTGCCCTTCATCCAAGGGAATGGAATCATTCACCATATTCCTTAAAAACACAAACAATGAATAAAGAATAGAACTAAACTTTTTTCTAATGATCCAGGAGCATTTTTTTAAATATGCTTTTTTTCAGCACAATGTCACAAGGTAAAAGTGATAATTAAATGACTGATCAAAGCATTAAAATTTAAGTCTATATGTAAGAAAATCCCCAAAATGTAGTCCCTTTAACAACCAAATGAATTTCTTTATTAACTTGATGAATTTCTCAATAAAAAGGCCTTGAAACATATCAAATTCTTATTATTGAACTCCAGTAAACCATAAAGACATAGAAAAATACTGAATGCTCAAACAGGTACATTTCTGTCATGTCTCAAAACCTTTGATGCCATAACTACACACAAAACTTCAGATTTTGAGCATCTCATACGCTTTTCAATAAATGCAAAAGGAGACATCACACATCCAGGCTCCTTCAATAAGCTGATGCCGCTCAATTTTACTCCAAGGACTAAAAGAAGTACCACTAACAGATGCTCAGAACTGGCTGCTTTGCAAACTACAGAATAATTAGTTTATAATCAGTAATCTAAGAAGCACAAGCACCATATGAGAAGACACATTAGCAAGCAAGAAAGTACCAGCCTCCGACCAGAGAACGGGCTTTCTACTGTACTGCAGGCTGCATACTGATGGTTGGGTGAGCACGCCAACCTAATGTTGGAGGGTGGCAAAAAATTTGCACACTTCAGTGGAGATGCAAATAGAAACCTATCTGGTTGAAAACTGACCTTTAACTACACATGTAAGGAAAATGTAGTCGGAACATCTAGCTGTACTGGTTTGTCCTGATGATCAGAGATGCTTTCTTTGTGAGTAAAGAGTGTCGAGAAACTATTGTTGCATATGGATTAAACATTTTGATCAGTCTTAATTAAAAACAGAAGAAATTGCATTATAAAGGGTTATTCTGATTAGTTGGTGATATTGGCAGTATGGAGCAAACATGCCATGCTTAATGACGAGACAGAAACAAGACATGAATCTTGATCTAATGACATCTAGTGAATGACTAAGTCACTGCACACTCATTCCAGGACTTTTGGTTTAGCAAAGTTCCAAACTGGTAAAACACGACGTGGCACAATAGGATCAAACTGAATCAACGGCTCCAATTACAGCCAATTAAAAATCTTCAGGCCAGGAAAGGAAGAGGAAGAGCAAAAGTGAGGTGAAGGAGTATGCAGTGTTATCACAGATGATTATGATGGTGCAAAAAGAAAGTAAACAGGGTCAATTATGGCAAAACACAGAATTTTGGGCGGGGAATGCATCAGATTGGATCTAGAGTGAAGCAGGACTGAGATGAGGTGTCGAACCTTGACAGCTTTGCTGAGTTTTCCTTGAAGCATGGACTCGGTGACTGACAGAGCCTCCATTACACTCCAGTTTTTCTCCCGAAGCTCCTGTTTTACAAAGTCAGTTCCACAAAGATACCACTTTCAGTTTAGCCTCAGGGAAAAAGCATTTAGTGACCCCTAAATACAACCTGATCGGAAATGATGTCTTGCATTAGAAATTAATTCAACTGCTAAAGGCACAAGAGAAGAAATTCCAATCTACCTAGTTGCAGTCAATCTCTCAAGAAATAGTCTTTTATCACTTTTAAGTAAAAGTTATAATCATAATGATCATTTCTGAAGTATAATCTTTGCTGTTATTCAAGAAAGACAATTCAGGGCCTTTCAAGTCTTCATACCAACTGAACCTGTTCACATTCTGCAACCACAAACGTCTGTATATTTTATTGGGATTTTATGCAATAGACAAGACAAGGGAGCACATTATTTTATTTAGACATCCATCTTTACATCAACTGACCAGTTTCCCTGACCCTGCAGAAGAAAAGCATCCCGCATCATGATGCAGCTACCACAATGTTTCACACAGAGATGGTGTTCAAGGGTCATGTGCAGCGATCATTTCTCTACAACACAAAGGGTTTCGCATGTAGGCCCAAAGTACACACCATCTTTAAAATATCGCTGTCTTCTGGCTTGTATCAAACGACAAATGAGACCTCTTATGGCTTTCTTCTTGCTACTCTCACAATAAAGTCCAGACCTGATAAGTCTTCCCACCAACAGATTCTCCAGCTTATCTCTACAACTCCTCCATAGTCAACATGGGCAGCGTCATAACGCTACTGAACAGATTTCAAGTTTGGGTTGGTGGTCGAATGATTGATTGAACAATGCTCTGCGACATGTTTAAGACTTGTTGTCTTGTTTTATTTTAAACTTCTCCTCAGCCTTCTTCCTGACCTGTTTTGAGTAATTGGTCTTTATGATGATGTTTATTCACCAAATGCCTCAAATTAACCTCTGGGACGGTCACAGAACAGCTGGATTAAATTGGACACAAGTGGGCCTCTACTAGGTTTTATTTAGAGGTATCAGAATAAAAAGGAGCTAAATGTAAATGCATGCCACACTTTACAGATTTTATTTGTGAATAAATAAATGAATTAGAGTTACGTACTACTTTGTGTTGTTCCATCCCTTAAAATCCCTAGAAAGCATATCAAAGTTTGTGGCTGCAATGTAATCTTACAGTGAAAATAATTTGCTTATCATTGATGCTTTATTAAAATGGAAGTTTCAAAAATTCAGTCATTCACAACACAAATCAAGCCTGGTGAACCCGGATCTAAAAGTGAGCACAACACGAGCAGACTGAAAGCTCTCTTTTGCAATGCTCAGCTTAAGCAATCCAAATCACAGTATAAAAGATACCGATGTGTCCAATTATGTTGGATTCCCTAGTTCTTAGAATCTATTTTAGTAGCTGCATAACTGAACAGAAGAAAAAAAAGCAGACCAGCTCAGAATAAGGGGCAGTGGAGAACAGGGACTATGGGTATATGCAGTGTTCAAACCTGTGGAGGGGGGGGGAACGATTTGTGGTGACATTCAGAGGACAGAGGCAAAAGGTCCAGTGTTAACGTGTTATAGGTCATTGCAGCAGGAAACCTACATTGTTCTTTTTTCTATGAAGCTCCAAAGAGTCCCTCAGCTCAGCCAGCTCCCCCTGCATACTGCACACCTGACTCTCCTTCTCAGACAACCTGACAAACAGAATAGCCACTCATTTTTAAAGCTGTTCATAGCATGAGTTAGTGTTTTAAAAATGAAAAATGCATAGAGTGGTATAGGTTCACTTACGCTGCTAGAAACTCAGGGCTTGGTGCTTTAGAGCTGGATTGCTGCAATAAAAAAAAAAAAAAAAAAAAAAGGAAATGAGAACAAAATATCTGCAGATACCAGCCATTTTTTAATGAATCCCTCCTCACCTGCTGTTGTATCTGTTCCACCTTCTCACTCAGATCCTTTGTCTTCACCTCCAACTCAGCTTGAAGCATCTGAATTTCCTGGTTCTTTGCTCCTAACCTACAGTTCAGAATTTCCCCATTATGCTCAGATTTAGGCGGGGTTGTGGTATTAACAGTAAAGAGTGAGGTCAACTTACTGAGCCTGGAGTTCTTGAAGCTCGGCACCAGAACTGGCCGTGTCTTTTTGTGTTTGTTCCAGTCTTAGCTGCTCCAACTCCAGTCGAACAACAGACAACTGCTGCTCTAGACCCTTTAAGATAAGAGAATAAAACGACCTCAAACAGGAACAAAACTACATGAATGGCTGTCTTGTGATGAAAAATGCTCAAATAATGAAAAAGGTATGGAAAGGCCCAAACCTCAACCATCTTCTCTTTGGTGGAGCTGCTGGCTTGTGCTGCATGTAGACTCTCCTCCACTGATTTCAGCTTCACATTTTTCTCTTGGATCCTAAACATCAGCGACACAAAGCTTAGCTAATACATAACTTTTAGAAGCCTCAAAACGTCTCCTAACATTAATATTTCATATGAGTAAATACATACTTTTTAAACTTTAAGATTTTTAAAACAAGAATAGAGTAATCTGTTGATTATTATGCCATAAAAAGAGCCAAACCTCATGGTCTAATACACAACACACTGGGTTTCTGAACAATCAAGTAGTTTTGCACTTCTGCAGAAGTGACTTTATAAGCTACATCATTTACTACCCACTAAACACCCCCCCCATACTTTTATATTCATGTTTAAAATGTTTGTACATTGAGACCAAAGTGGAACTGAAATCCAATTTCTTGTCTGCAAAAACCTGGACAAGAAAGCTGATTTTAACATATATTTGTTCTCATCCATCACTGTCTGAGGTAATTTTCTTATAACATTTTAAAAATCTGCTGACGTTTAAAGATTTAACGTCAATGGATTGATTGCTTGCGTTTGTTTCCTTGACAAAAAAAATAAATAAATAAATAAATAAAAAGTAACACCAAGCCTAAATCTCTGGTTTAAAACCTCCATTTAGTACATTGGACCTGTCGATAATGATGTAAATGTTACTGGGCCAGATGTTAATAGGATTGCTGTTGCAACTTTCATGCCAAAGTTAAAAAGGTTTAGCCATGAAGACAACACGTTCAGCTCTCATCAGATTACCAGGAAGGAATGTGTGCCTTAATGGAGTTTTTACAGGTCAAGCAAAAACAACTCATTGTTACAAACCAGGAAATGTTGGAATTGGCTTGATTGATCTTACTTTTTTTGGAGTTCTTCCACTTTCAACTCTGATGAAGCCTGTGGTTAGAAAAACAACACAATAAAAATGTAATAGGAAAAAAATATGATAATCGTTTTTCAAAGTAAACCAGACATTACTTGTTCTGCTTTCTTTTTATTAAGGTCCTCAATTTCATGTCTCAGTGCCTGATTCTCTTCTCTTATAGTCTGAAATTCAGGGGGAAAGAAAGTCACTGAGGTTGTGATTGTCAAAAAAAAGAGATTAAAATGCTTACTAATTAAAAATAAGCCTGTTATTTTCTAAAAACAGACATTACCTTCAGCTCCGCTTCCTTGTTGGCAACTTCAATCAGCCCCTTCTTCAATAGTTCCTCCACCATTTTCATGTTCTCCTCTTTCTCTTGGACACTGGGAAGGAAGCAGGTTTTTACTATAGATCATTTGTTTCATAGACAAAGTCCTCGGCATTAAACATGTTTGGGGTTGTCTCACCTCTTCTGAATCTGGTCCAAGGCCAGCTGGGAAGCTGTCTGAAAGAGAGAGAGTCAAAGCCAATAAGTTTAGGTGTGTCAAAAAGGAAGGGGGGGAAAGGGGGGTTAAATGTACAGGGGAAAAAACTAAGCACAAAGCCAACCTGATCAGTTATCTGTGCCTGCAGATTCTGAATCTCTGTCTTCAGTGACACGTTCTCATTGTGCAAAGCCTAAAAGACAAGAAACATTATCTGCTTTCAAATGAGCTCTGGATTTCCTGCATATTTCTCCGAGAAGCTAAACGCTTGGGACGTCGTTTTAAAACCCAACCCATCTTTAGACTTTTCTACAACTTCTTCCCTGAGCTGTTTGACACATTCTCTCACTTAACATCTGAGGCTTTAACAGAGCTGCTGTATTTATACAGAGATTAGATGGCACACATGTGGACTTCATTTACCAATAAATTGATTTCTGAAGGCAACTGGTTGCACTGGGGTATCAGATTACAGGAACACAAATTCCCCCCACACTTTTCAGATTTTTATAAGTAGCAAAATGTTGATAACCATGAATCTCTTTTTAACAAACAACAGTGAAGTTTATTGTTGCAACATAAAGCATTGTGAAAAAGCTAAAGAGATTTGAGTATTCTTGTGAGGCGCTATACGTGAATGTCAGATATATATCCCTCCAGCATGGTAGAGAATAATTTTATAAATTGCCTACAGACACATTGTGACACGTTAGTACAGGAAACTGAGAGGCTCTGTGAAACATACCTGCATGTTAGTTTCTCTACTCGCCCCACTGCTCCTCTCAGCATTTAGAGAATCCTCCAGACTCTTCCGCTGCAACTCCTTTTCAGCCAGTCTAGGTAGAGAAGTAAAAATATGAACATACACAAGATCACGGTAATTTACTTCAAAAACACCACATTTGGTATGATGCAAGGATAAAAGGCTTGCTTACAGCTTCTGTAGCTCCTCAATGTGAGACACATGGGTGGCCTAAATGTTGAACAGAAAAATCTCATTAGCCTACTTGGCCTCAGACATGTAGGTTTTAACGTTACTTTGCTTTTAAAAAGAGAGATAAAAGATAGGTAAAGTCTTTACCTGTGATGAGATTTGAGCCTGCAGGCTGTCATTCTGGACTTTTTGCGTCTCGCTCTGGACCTGAAGAGCTTTGTTCTCATTCATAAGTTCCTAATAAAACAAATTGTAATAGTCATTTCCAATTGGACTGTGTGATTTATTTTCACTCACATTCTGAGTTGCTCCTCAGGTAATAGAGTAGCTTACCTGAACCTGGGCCTGCAGAGTTTCATCCGGCATACTGCGCTGGGACATCTCCATCAGCTCCATCACTCTCCGTTCCAGCTGCTCTTTGGACACTATGGCTTCAGTCAGGTTGCTGTGTAGAGTCTGGAGTTCCTTTTTTTTGTTGTTCATCTCTGTCTCAGCTGCCAGAAGTTGATTGTGGAGCTCTTTTAAAAGACAAAGACACCTAGTTATTTCAAGTTTATCAGACTGACAAAAAATAAATGTATTCTGTTAGACGGGTTTTTAGTGACCTTGCTTAGATGTCTGAAGTTTCTCTCTTTCAGCGTTGACAGTGTGGAGGAAGTTTTGCAGCTCTTCCCAGCGTCGCTTCGCATCCTGTAACTGGGTCTGAGGATGAAGAGGAATCAAGCAGCTTTAAAACACAAAGCGTAGGATGATATATACGTTTTCCAACAAATAGCAGATCTCAGTGTCTAAACCTGGATTACAGCGCAGGTCAGAGGTTTGCATACACTCATCAACATGAGTTTTTAAGATATGCAAAAGAAACACTTTGGGGGATCTGATAAATATGCAACACACACTTTCTTTTTAAAGGATTTGGTGCTAAAATACCCCAAAAAAATTTATCTATAAAGTTTCATATATTTTGCATTGCGGTTCAAATAAATATATACACTCCCACTAATATTTGGGTAAATGTTTCTTAAGCTGAAGAGAAACCACGAACATCATTCTGCAATAGCCTAGGCACAATATTTGACTCCTCTTCTTATCAAAAATGTTAAGAGATCGTTTAAACTGGTTGATTTAATCCACCCACCCTAAATTAAAGCACATCAATAATATTTTAGAGGGTCTTAGGTTGTGAGCTTTCTAGAATCTCAATTTTTACCTGCTTTATGCATTCTAAAACCAGTTTATTTGGATCCATCGCTTGATTTTTGGTGAAGAATTTTCTCTCCCATTTTGCACGACGCTCCTACAGCAAAGCAGCGAGACGGACTCTCAGCACGATGCAACCACCACCAGATTGTCAGAAACCGCTTCATTCTGACTCCTACAAAAATATATCTTTTCACTGAGGTCAAAAAGCTTATTATTAGTTCCCCTCCGACTAAAATATTTTTCCCCCAAGACATTGGGCTTATCCATGTGTTTAGCTGCCTATTTTGGTCAACCCTAACGTTTTTACATTTTGGAGCAGATGCTTCTTTCTTATTTGATACAGTCACAGTCCATGTGTTAAATTCCCTTCACTGGTGCCACTTTTATTGCAACTTTCAGTTAATGATAGGCTCATGCCTTGGTGGTTACAGAGTTCTTCAGAAATATTTAGACCCATTTCCTTTCATCAGAGGTGACAGTCTGGGCCAGATGAGTGAAACGGACAGTCAGGCTTCCCAAAGAAGGCCAACATTAAAGGGGGGGGGTATTATGTAAAATTGACTTTCTGAAGCTTGAAATACTGAGAACCTGTCTTTCCCTCATTAAAAACATGCCTGAAGTATTGCTCTGACCCATTCACTCATGTTAGAGTAATCTTTTGAGCCTCTGCTGGTAGTTCTCAGGGTTGCTGAAACGCCTGCTCCCACCTATCCCTGCCTTTTCCACCCTTAAGATGACAATTTTATTGGAGTGTGGTATAGAAGGGTAGTATGTGCCTAGAAGAAGCATAATACCCCCCCTTTAAGCTTCTGAAATGGCCCTAGGTGCAATCCAACTCAAAATTTGTGCATCATGTTTAAAAGCTCGATCTGTGCCAGGGAACCAATTAGATGAGGTCCATTATTTCTGCCAAGAAGACTGGTCAAATATCTAGGTAGAATTATACAAGAACCTTGCTTAAAGCAACAAAAAGCAAGGGGTTGAAGTGCAACTTGCTAAGAGATATCTATCAAAATATTAGGAGGGTGTATGCCTATAATTGAATTTGTGTTTATTATTTTAAACTAAATAGAGATATTCTGTGTAAAATCAAAATCATCACCCAGTTTTCTTTTAATTTAGCTAAGTGTTTGCTGTATAATAATTATACTCTGGGAAGACAGCTTCTCAAACATCACTAAATGCCCAAAATTAATAAAGAGATTAATACCTAATGATAATGTAAACCCCCTATGTTTGCTTCATTGAGGTTTAGGTCTGTGTAACCCAAAACTTGTTATAGCTCTGAAGTTCACTGCAAAGGCTTGTCTGCATCAAGCCAACAGGAAGGGCTGATCCGAGTATTTTCCAGGAGAAAGTCATGTTTATACAAAGCTTCAAACATTCCAGCTTCCTAAGCAAGCAAACCCTCCCATCTCAGGTTTTGTTTCCCACAACCCACCCTTGGACTTCTACAACAGCTTCCCCCCCACCCCATTTCCCACCACTAACGCTGCCACACCCTCTGAACAGATCTGAAGCTATGCTGCACACTGAGGTTCTAAACAATTCTGCTCATTTTTTTCTGTGCTAAGGGACTCTGAAAAACACACAGGGTAAATACACACATCTGGCTTAGCGTACCTCCAGCTGGGACATGTTCTGCTTGTAGCTGACCTCCAGTGACTTCCTTTGGTGCTCCTCCTGCTGCAGCTTGCTGTTGTTGTCTGCCAGTTCTTTCATCAGGCCGGCATACTCTGAGCGCAGCTTGTTCAGCTCTGCCGAATTCCTGTCGAGAGTGTGATATGAAAATGGCTCATGGGGCAATATTTTTGGGAAACTGCCGAAGAAGCAAATCAACAACCACCACCTACCCAAGACAGATTTCAGTGTGAAAAGTAAGAAAGGCATAGCTATTAAAAGGATATTTTATACACAAAGGCAACTCAAAAGTGATCCTTAACAAGGATATAACAAAAAGAAAGGCAATTTTAATTAAGGTATTTAAAATATTCAGAAATCAACCCAAAAGAAAGCTATAAATATGCAGGTTTGATATAGTTAGTTTCAGTATTAATCATCTACACCCATGTTTCTAAAACTTTTACACTGGAGTACCCTCTGAGTAAAAATGTTCCCAGTACTACAGTAGTACAACAAGGTTAACTTTTTGAAATAGTTTTGTCAAACAAATGAAAAAGAAATGCATTTTTACACTGCCACAACAGAGCTGACTGAAGGATATTCTTCAGATTAAAAGGTCCCTAAAAAACCAATATGTGTGCCTTGCAAGTAGAAGTTGGTGATAGCGGCAGAACCAAACAGTTAGTTTGCTCTTTTAATGATTTCCATCTTTCACACACACACACACACACACACACACACACAAAGCACTTATTAAACTCCTTTACTGAATATGGTGTTACAGTGTTAAAGCACACAAAATGAAGACAAAGGTGTTGTTCTTAGTGCGTGTTGATAATAAGAATAGTTAATCTGGTCAATGTCGATATCAGTTTATCGCACCAGTTTTAAAACAGGAACACAGGTAAATTAAGCAGGCATAAGTAGCTAACAGCATCTGTTGCTGCTTCGCTGTGGTCCATCTCAGTTTTTACTGGGAGTTCTAGAAATGTGCTCCTCTGAAGTTTCCGATTAAGCAAAGATTAACGTGTCTGAACGAGTCATCGTTCAGGCTGTTGGTGATCAGCACAGGGTTCTTAAAGTGGGGCTATTATACTTCTTCCAGGCACATATTACCCTTCTATAGCACATTCCAATAAAATTGTCACCTTAAGTATTTTAAAAGTCCGTCATATATCCAAATCCACCTTAATGAAATTTACTTCCGTATTGGACGGCTTGATTTTCGCCTGTGCCTCCGTAAGACCCTCCTACTCTTTCTGACACTCCCCCAATGCGACTCCGTGCATCATCGCAGCATGCACAGAGTCTGACTCCGTGGACCAAAAGAGCAGCAAAAAATAAATCCCACAAAAGACGCGCAGCTGCAGCTGGTGTATTACTGCACCTGGGACTCAGCCGGAGTTGTGTGAGGTGGGGAGGGGCAGGGGAGCTCTGCAGGGGCGAGGCTCTCGGCTGAGTACGTAAGGTTGGAGGAGGAGATGGGTGGAAAAGGCGGGGATAGGTGGGAGCAGGCGTTTCAGCAACCCCGAGAACTACCAGCAGAGACCGGCCGAGACTCAAAGATTACTCTAACATGAGTGAATGGGTCAGAGCAACACTTCAGGTATGTTTTTAATGAGGGAAAGACAGGTTCTCAGGATATTAAGCTTCAGAAAGTCCATTTTGCATAATACCCCCCCTTTAATGTTGGCCTTCTTTGGGAAGCCGGACTGTGTCCGTTTCACTCATCTGGCCCAGACTGTCACTTGTGATTGGCTTGTAATTTTTGTTAAAGCCATTTTGCACAATAAATATTCTTTAAATGGCAGTTAATACTTTTTTTTTTAAGTCGCCATTATGCTGGAATGTGAGAATGTTCAAAAACATTTACAGACATATATAAACAGAAGAAAAGAATATACTGCAATAAATATCATTGAGGCACATGCCTCGGATCGCAATATAGATTTGAGGCCATATCGCCCATCTTTACTTGCACATAATCCATAGTAAAATGTATCCAGAGTCCCAAAAAAGGCAGCCCAGGTACCACCAGTGGTAGCATACACAGTTGGATCTAAACCAAAGGGTCCCAGACGTTGGTACCGGGCCTGCTTTTAGTGGTTCTCAGAAGAAATGCTGGTATTGTTTAAAAGGCAAATACAACCAAATTAAGTGTGATAAAGTGAATGACAGCGTACATGGAACAACTGCGTTAGGTTACTTCTGCTTTGTCAGATTTACCCCTAAAGATGGGACTGGGAAAGCTATCAAACCAAATTTCAACGGTTCTAGCTTCAAACATGAAAAGCACTGGGATTTATATTTTACAGGGATATTTGCACTAAAAGCAAAAAAAAAAAAAGGTACTTCAAATAGTGCAGCAACATGCTCACCACAGCATACAAGTGTGTGTGAAAGACTTAATGGTACACAAACAGTCAAAAGGTGCAAACTGCTTTCACAAAGTTTCACATGCAAGGCAGCCTTATTGGCCCAACTGACTTGTAGAGAGATTTCTAAGTTTTTTTCCCCCTGTGTCAAACCTTAAATGAAAACTTTTTTTGAAAATTGTGCATAACCACACCCTATCCTTCAAGCAATCATGTAGAGCCAAAGAACATGTGCTGGTCATTTCACCATTTTGTACCTTCCTAGTTTGTCGTTTCACAGTGTGTCACAGCTTATTTTGATAGTAATATAAAAAACCGCATAAAATTAAAGGGGACATTTTTTAAGACTATGCGCATTTTTTAAGACTATGCACATTATTCAAGAACAAATGTATATTTTAAGTATTTAGGTAAAAAAAGTAGGAAGGGATGTTTGGGTATTAAGTTTGAGAAACACGATCAAAATTGTAACAGCAAAATACATCAGGAAGGCATTAAGTCAATAATGCTGGAAAATCATCACAGAAATATGATCCTATTTTAAACATTTTGAGAAAGTGTACTTTAATAACACAAATATTGCTTAAATTCTGATACGGTATAAATGTGGAGCTTGGACCCAGTAGTGTAACACTGACTTGCTCTCCATCTGAGTGGTGGCTGAGCTGACCGCATCTCTCAGGATCCCGTTCTCCTGCTGCAGCCGAGTGATCTGGCTTTCCATCTGGTCTCTCATCTGCTGGAACTAAACACACACACAGACAGACGATGGAATTCCTTACATTTAATATTTCAAGAACTTTTTTCATTAGTAACAGAACAAATAGAAACTTTAGGTTTCACCTTTATTTGCATGTTCTGCAGCTCCTGGTAGCTGCCCTGTGCTTTGGCCTGCATGCCCCCCAGCTCTTTCTCCATAGCTGCTCGCTGGTCTCTCATCATGGCCTCCACTCTGCCAGTTTTCTGCTTCTCAAGCTGAAGCTCCTAGAATTTTTTTTTTTTTAAATGAAGCTCAATAAAACAATCCACTCCTTATAAGTGAATAATTTAATAAAAAGCACACTGAATTTCTAGACCTGGCTGAGCTGCTTCACTTTGTCTTTGGCAATGGAGGATTCCTCCTGCAGGGTTACGAGAAGTTTCTCTCTTTCTTGGGCAGCCGGGTCAGGCCTCGCTGTGGACTGAAGGTAAACGAAATGGAGCAGAAATGAAAAGCACTCTGGGGAAGTTCAATAATGATTTCCAGGTTTCCAGCTACAGACAAATATTAAGACATGCAGTTTGTCACGACTGTGTGGTCTGTGGCCTATTAATCTCTTACTTTGTGCCAGGCTTCTAGGGTATTGGGGCTCTTTTCGCAGAGCAGCGCCATCACACTGACAGCTTCAGCTTCTGACAAAGCCAGGCTGGACAGACCAGAGAGCAGCTCCTTCAGTTTCACTTCTGTGTTCCCTGGTAATTCACAAAAGGTTGGTGATGCAGTTTATTGGAACATTAAGTCTGTAAATGAACTGCAGATAACAGGGCCTTTGAACTGTGTTTGACTGTGCTACAAAACCCATCCACACCTACAGATATTAGATTGTAAACACTGCATTGTACTCCATAAATGGTTCATCTTACAAACTTACCAAACATCAAAAATAGTTATTTCATATTTAACTCACTAAGGGAAATTCGTAGATGCATCAATTACAGAACAGTACAGTTCACGTGTTAGGATAAATAAATAGCTTAAATTCAGTTTCCTCAAAAATGTGATTACAAAACCAGCAACAAATACAAAAAATGCTTTGCTGTACATTATAGGAAAGACTGCACAGTCATTGACTCTCTATTAGGAAGATGAGCTAACAAAAACTGGCAGATCAAAGAGCTAAGCCAGTTCCATTTTTAATGAAAAGTTGAGTGGAAGGAATAAGTGTGAAAAAAAAATATGACCTAAAACTAAGCCACTGCTCTCTTTGCTGCTGGAGAAGGAAATCAGCTCCTTCATAAAGCTTGTCTGCAGACGGCAGCATGAAGTGCTCAAATATTTCCTGCTAGCCGGCCACGTTCACTTTGAACTTGACATAACAGCAAATCACAGGGTTCCCAAAATCATCAATGACTGGAAACTTTCCACTGGACCTCAAGCTACTAAAATTCTGTGTTTCTCTACTCTTCCTCTAGAATCCTGGGACAATGATTTCCAAATGAAATGCAAAACTTTTCTTTCATGTGAAAATTGGACTGGACCACTGAGCAACAGTCGAGCTCTTTTCCCCTTTAGCCAAAAATTCTCACATCACTGGTTTAGCAGTAGCTTAACACAAATAATGCAACAGCTGCAGCTCCCGTCTGGAATAACTCTGTGTGGTTGCCCTTAAAGTAGCGACTACCAGACATTTTCCTTCCACTCAACATTCTATTCATATCATTGCAAACAGCCCTCTGAGCACCCATCTTGGGGGAGTCAATGACTGTCTGATGAACATCTGTCCAGTCAGCAGTCCTCCCTATGATAGTGTAGTTCATAATATGGCCATAACATAATATTTCTGTATTATAAAAATGTTGTGATGTTCCAGTTTTCAGAGAATTTTTTTTATAAACCATAATCACTAAAATTAACAGGAATAAACACTTAAATTATATCAGTCTGTGTGGAATAAATCTATATGAGCTTTACTTTTGTAAGCTAAATGATAAAAAAAAAAACTTGACTATTCACAGCTGCCAAAAAAGGGGCAAAAACACAAACAATTTTTTTACCTGTATCACTCTCATTCTTCTGTTTCTTGCCAGATGTTTTAGACGGTATGTCATCATTGTGGGCTGCTTGGTGGTTGGAAGCTACTATGTCTGCCAAAACGTGGGTTTCCTCCACTGTGGTTTTGGGGACAAAAAAATGATTTATTAGTGATCCACTCACCCTAACCTACGAGCCATAAAAGAAAACTGACATATGACTCAGTTAATGAGATTATTAAAGATTATTTTTACCATGCTCTGTCTTCTGCTTTTTGGCAGAGTTCTTCTTTTTGCCAGTGACAGCCGGCGCGTTGACGCCATCCAGAACTTTGGTGTCAGCCACAGGAGCTTCCCTTTTGCTTGGATCTGGAGCTTGCTCTGCTTTCACCTCAAGCTGCTGGACGTCTGCTAGAAAAGTAGAAGCAAGCAGAGAAGATTAGGAGAGAAGTCTTAAAGAGCTTGTTTGGGAAACGTACCTTTATCTAGGTATACCAAAGCTGGCAGAAATGAGGCCAAATGGACTTTTCAATCATTTACGATTCTTCTTCTTTTAAACACACCTGAATCAAATGATTCCGCAGAGCTAAATGGTAGTGGGGAGAATATATTCATTAGATTGAGGTGTGTTGGAGAAGGGATGCATGGGAAAGTTGCAGGATAATAGTTCTACAGGACTAGAGTTGCATACCCCTGCTGTAAAGCAACAATACAAGCTCTAGTTGAACAGACTAATTCATCAGCATTAGATATACTTCCATTGTTGCGCTAAAGAGCGATAAGGCTAAAAGGTATATTATGCTAAGCAAATGGGTAAAGAAAAAAAAGCTTTTTGTGGCGTTTTAATTATTAATGTTTTTTTTATCTGCATCCAAGTCAAATTAATAAAAAAAATGCAAAGACAATACATGTGAACAGATATATTTTATAGCAGCAGTAGGAATAATTATTGCTTTTGCAGTAAAATAAAAAAGAAATGCTGCCCCAGGCCTACGGGCTTCTAAACAACTTGACTCTTTTACTGACCTGACTCCACTTTCTGCTTCTTCCTCTCCCTCTTCTTCCCAGAGGTTTGGGGAGGAGTCTGGGTTTGAGCAGGAGCCTGGACAGCTTGGGCCTGAACCTGCATCTCCATTTGTGAAGAAGGTGGGCTTGTTTGTTTGCTTACAGTTGGAGACGGCTCTGTCTTTTGGCTGACTGGCTTTGAGTCATTCATTTCTGACTCCTCTAAGAGGGAGGCTGCTAAGGCAGCTGCAGCTGCTGCAGCAGCAGCTGCAGCTTTGGCCGCCTTTTTCTCCTTTTTCTTCCTCTCCCTTAAACCAGAAGGAGCCTCTGGAGAGGCTGAAACTTCGGCAGCAGGTGCGGGTGGAGATGGATCTGGGGTAACCACTGGTTCAGGTTCCTCCTCTGCCTCCACATTAGAGCCGATACCATCAAGGTCAAACTCCCGCAGGTCTTCTTCAGACTCTCCTCCACCGCCACCATTTCCCCCGCCGGTAGCTTCCTTCTTCTTGCTTTTCTTCTTTTCGTTCTTCTTACGCGAGTCTGGCTTGGTCGGTGGCAGCTTGAGGTCTCGTTTCTGCCGAGCCAGCACCTCATCGTAAGAGGTTTCCTTCATGAAGAGCCAGAAGAAGAGGAACATGAGGGCGATGACCAGGGAGGGGGCCAGGATCAGAAGGTACTGAGAGTCGTAGATATCCATCGCCATTCTGAGGAAAGGAACAAAACGATTACTCAGCCTTTGCAGCTCATACTGGGGGGTAAATCTGTTCATGCGATTCATCTCTACCAATGGAAAAATCCTCAAGAAGGCTCCAAAATTACACCGCACCCAAAGTCATTTTAGATATAACGCAAGATTGATTCCCCCTATAGTCGCGGGTGGATGTTTCCATGCAATCATTATGGGCATCAGTGGCAATATTGATTGATTTGAACAAATGTCAAAGTTCTGCAGAGGCCTGCTAATGAGCCATCATTTGATTCAGGTGTGCTGAACCAGGAAGAGATCATGAGGGAGACCGGCCCTTGAGAACCGGAATTGGGCACCCCTGACTTAACACGACCGATTTCCTTTCGTCAGAGGTGACAGTTTGGGTTGGATGAGTTAAACTTTGACACAGTCAGGTTTTCCAACAAGACAACGATCACAAATACATTAAAACCAGTTTTGGAGCGGATCAAAACGGACCTGAAAACCTATAAACTATGGCAAAAACTTTGATTTTTGCCAGGAAGACAAGCAAGTTAAACGCACTCTATATCAATTGTAAGCTAAGAAACATCTATTCTAAGATTAGTGGAAGTGAGTCCACATATTTCAGCCAAGATGTATAATTTTAAAACCATGCATGTTATTTTAAAAAACTAATATCTGCTCAAATGCATCATAAAAGGATAAAATACATGAACAGTGTATGGAAACCGCCGACCAGTAATGTGTGTTTTTAAGTCTGCTGCACTAAAAGTCTCGTCCTCGTCTTTTTCTGAACAAATATAAATGTTCAGGTCAAGCGCTGCCGTATGAGATTTCTCCATGTGTGGCGGGTCTTTGTTTATGTTGAGAGGGAGCGAGTGAGAACTGACCTTACCCTATATTAGGGATATGATCCAATTAGACCACACTGCCCCTGCTAGAAAGCTTAACGTATTATTTACATTACTATAGGTTCGTAGAGGGAACAAAACTCGATCGTTGAAACCAAACGTGTTAGCCAAGGATTAAAAATGTCAGCTTCATTCAGACTAAAATAGGTTAATGATATGCAAAAGGCAACTAGGGTAAAAAAAGAAGATGGGTTACTTTCTCATTTTAGCCACTTCCCTGCCGTTCAGCCCCTGTAAGGACAGGCCCCCAGTGTTCTAAACTTACATTAGATTGGATTTGAAAGGGGCAAAAATATACCGACATGCAAGTGTCAGAGGCAGAGCACTGCTCCAGCTGCAGCTTGGTCCTTTAGTGCTTAAAGCCGGGGGAGAGGACGTTCATCTGTCACATACTGTGAATGCCTCAGGACGTCATGTCCTCAGACTTGATTTAAAATCTTCAAAAATACATGAAGAAACATGTTCATTTGATCCTTTATACACATTTTCTAGACTCAAGGTTTCTCCATCAGTTCCTTGTTGGGTTTTGTCAGCTTTCTATGAAAATCAAAACAACACGAAGCAGAAGTTAGCTTCCATTCTGCAGTGTGGCAAAGGGCTATTTTATGGATTTAGGACCATTTCCCTGTTCAATCTAAATGGTTTAACCTAAACCAAATACAGATCTGCTGAAGCAAAGTTTGTGATCTGTGATGGCTTTACTATTCTTATAAACAATAATTCACCAAAAGCTTTAGCATAAAAACTGATCTAAAACAGTCTAAAGTCATGAAAGGCTGGGAAATAGTTATTTACTTTCTTGGATGAGTGTGCATCAATACTTTTCAGTAATTCAAACCGAAACGGTCCAAGAGTGTAAGAAAAACTCAAATCAAAGAAAATATATGATTTCTACATAATTCAACGTAAAAAAAGGCTTTACTTTTATTTTTTTTATTCTGATCTCTATCTCTTGGATTATAGAAAAAGGATTAAAGTCTGGAAACTTAAATCTTTTTCCATTCTTTTTCAGACCTGAAAAATGGCAAAAGCTAACTCCAGAAACCCCGTTCTTCACATCTATGAATGATACAAGTATTTGACACAAAGGCTAGCTAGAATTGTATGGATATTTACTATTAATTGTTCAATTACAGGTCCTCCTGTATCAATAATAAAAAAAAAATCCCTTTTGAGGTGGAAAAGTGTTTTCTTTTTAGAGGAAGAGGATATAAATAGAGTATCTTTCGAACCGCATTAGAGAAACAGAAAAAGAAAGTTCAAGCCCTTATCAG